>RXON01004084.1:0-111319 GCA_009667805.1 Leptobrachium leishanense | reverse complement strand
CCCGGATGGCGGCGGGAGTGTGTTCGAAAAACTGTTCCAGTAGTAACAGTTGGGTAATCTCAGGTACTGTCTCCGCCTTGCTCCCCATGAACCACGTGCGTAAGTCCCGCTGTAACCGGTGAGCCCACTCCACATGAGTAGCGCCGACGGGCCGGCGAGAATTCCGAAACTTAGCCCGGCTGGCTTCCGGGGTCACGGCAAACCGACTCAGCAGCGCCTGCTTCACCTGCCCGTAGTTGGTGGCTTCCTCGTCAGGTACTGTACGATAAGCCTCTGCGGCCCGCCCGGTCAGCTTACATGCCAGGATTCTTACCCAATCGGTGGGGTGTACCTCATGTACCTGACACAGTCTCTCAAAATCCTGCAAATAACTTTCGATTTCCTCGTCCGCTTCGCGAAAGTCCTTGAACGCCTGGAATGGCACCTTTCCCCCCGGGGATTGCTCCACCCGAGGGTTGCGGTCTCGCTGGCTCCGCACCTCCGCCAACCGGAGCTCGTGCTCGCGTTCTTTCCTCCGCTCTTCTTCCTGACAGATCTCTCGAACCAGGTGCCGCATCTCTGCCTCCGTCGGGGCTGCTCCGTACATGGCAGCCCGTTCTCGTACCTTTCGCTGCAAGTCACTCTCATCAGCTTCCGCGGAAATGGTCACAGTTGGGGTGTCGGCGGGTAGCGCGGTAACCGCTGCATTTTGATCCAATTTCTTCAGCTCCTCTATCATCGTGTCCCGACTCTTCGAGCCCGGGGTACCTCCCCGGTTCTCTAGCATACTCCGCAAAGTGTCCCTTTTATAGTCCGCATATACGGTCATGATGACTGCTTCGGGGTGATGGTATGAGTTGCAGAGAGCAATCCCACCGCTGCCACCAGTGTGACGGAACGGGGTGTCACCGTCCGCCTGCGGGTGTGCTCCAATCTGCGTAACCCCCTTTTTATGCTGCCGGCCCGACTACCGAGTTGCGACACTCGGCGTCTCGAGGCCGTATGGGACCTTGTGATGGTGTGAAGGTAACCCCCGTGTGAGCCCAGCCCGACCACCGAGTGACGGCACTCAGCGTCCCGAGCAGCTGGTCACTGACCTGGTTTGGAGGGTTTATTCCGTTTATAGATCGGTTCGGATCTTCCGGCGGTAGACGGGTGAATATTCGACCAGCCAGGAATATTCGGATCGTCCGGCGGTTGGTGCGGGCACACCCTTCGCGGCACGGATTATTCGGATCTTCCGGCAATAGTACAGGGACGGGCAGTCAACTGATCCGGATCGCGAAGCGGTCGATGCGCTCACTTACTGAACCGACTCCTCAGCAGCTGGATGAGGGGTTGTGTAGCCGATCAGAATTCAACCGCGCGGCGGTCGATGCGCCCGCGCCGAGCAGAGCCCTCGAACCTCACCGTGGCTCAGTAGTAAGAACTGTACAGGCGGCCAAGAATATTCATTCGCGCGGCGGGCGTTGCACTCACTCTGCACCCCGACTTGAACCAGCTCTGCGCCCCGAATATCGCGCGGGATCTCGGATGCGTGAGAAATGAGTAGGAAATCAGAGACATGAGGCGCTGCTGCATGAACTCAGGAACAACCACACTTTATTAACACAGACACATGCCTTTGTAACCTCTACCATGAGCTCCACATCTGGGAACCACCCCTGCCCGCCCCCACAGGCCTCATTGGCCACAACACTTGGGGGAGTTGCCGATGTGGGACAGGAAGAACTGAATCGGCCATTTTACCTTCCTGATTCACCCGATCAGCCACGAGGCGATGGGAAATGGCGGCAACACAACAGACAGATACGTTTCACACATGAACACTGTGTTTATAAAAACTGCTGGTATTTTGACTGTTCTTAAGGTGATAATCGTCTGTGCAAACAGTCTCTGGCTGAGGGTGATTAGCCATTCCCTCACACGCCCCGCCTGTGATGTCGTTACGCACCGTATACAGTGAGGTTACACCCCGCCTGTGATGTGAATACACCCCGTATACAGTGAGGTTACACCCCGCCTGTGATGTCATTACACCCCGTATACAGTGAGGTTACACCCCGCCTGTGATGTGAATACACCCCGTATACAGCATGGTTACACCCCGCCTGTGATGTGAATACGCCCCGTATACAGTGAGGTTACGCCCCGCCTGTGATGTGAATACACCCCGTATACAGTGAGGTTACACCCCGCCTGTGATGTGAATACACCCCGTATACAGTGAGGTTACACCCCGCCTGTGATGTGAATACACCCCGTATACAGTGAGGTTACACCCCGCCTGTGATGTGAATGCGCCCCGTATACAGTGATGTTACACCCCGTATACAGTGAGGTTACGCCCCGCCTGTGATGTGAATACACCCCGTATACAGTGAGGTTACACCCCGCCTGTGATGTGAATACACCCCGTATACAGTGAGGTTACACCCCGCCTGTGATGTCATTACGCACTGTATACAGTGAGGTTACGCCCCGCCTGTGATGTCGTTACGCACCGTATACAGTGAGGTTACACCCCGCCTGTGATTATGAATACACCCCGTATACAGTGAGGTTACACCCCGCCTGTGATGTGAATACACCCCGTATACAGTGAGGTTACACCCCGCCTGTGATGTGAATACACCCCGTATACAGTGAGGTTACACCCCGCCTGTGATGTCATTACGCACCGTATACAGTGAGGTTACGCCCCGCCTGTGATGTGAATACACCCCGTATACAGTGAGGTTACACCCCGCCTGTGATGTGAATACGCCCCGTATACAGTGAGGTTACGCCCCGCCTGTGATGTGAATACACCCCGTATACAGTGAGGTTACACCCCGCCTGTGATGTGAATACACCCCGTATACAGCGAGGTTACACCCCGCCTGTGATGTGAATACACCCCGTATACAGTGAGGTTACACCCCGCCTGTGATGTGAATAGACCCCGTATACAGTGAGGTAACTCCCCGACTGTGATGTGAATTCGCCCCATATACAGTGAGGTTACGATCAGCCTGTGATGTGAATACACCCTGTATACAGTGAGGTTACACCCCGGCTGTGATGTGAATATGCCCTGTATTCAGTGAGGTTACGCCCCGCCTGTGATGTGAATACACCCCGTATACCGTGAGGTTACACCCCGCCTGTGATGTGAATACGCCCTGTATACAGTGAGGTTACACCCCGCCTGTGATGTGAATACACCCCGTATACAGTGAGGTTACACCCCACCTGTGATGTGAATACACCCCGCCTGTGATGTCATTACGCACCGTATACAGTGAGGTTACACCCCGCCTGTGCTGTGAATACGCCCCGTATACAGTGAGGTTACGCACCGCCTGTGATGTCATTACGCACCGTATACAGTGAGGCTGTATCCTGTTCGAGTCTCTGTCCCGTTCTTCATAGTTATTCTCATTTCATACAGGCCGCTGTCCTCTGCTCTCAGGTCGCGGATGATTAACCCCTTCATGCTGTCGCTGTGATTCAGGCGATTGTTAAACTGATCAGTGAATGTTTCGATATTAAACTGAGAGTTTCTAAACGCTGCGATTCTGATTGTTCCTTTTTTACATTGAAACATCCAGACAACGTCGAGTATCGGATCCATTCGATGGAGATCGCTGGACAGACGGACAGACTGGTTTATGAGGCCGATCAGCTGGACGGGTTCGTCTCGAGCTGGGGGGGGGGGATAGAGAAATTGTAAATAAATTGACAATCTACAAAACACATCCAGACATTACACGGTTAAAATGAATAATTACATATTTTTGAATTCCTAATACACTCGGCACAATATTACATCAGAAATAATAATCTGAGGATTTCCTTGGGGTTAAACCTTCCTGAGTCTTAGAATAATATTTGAATAATGAAGAAGCTATAAAGAATATCTACAGGGTTATCCAAAGAGATCCGAATTGCTTGAGAAAGGTAACGGAGCAGTGAAAATCAGCGTTCGGTTACCTTTCTTGGCCATTCGGCTATTCAGAGAGCAGGCAATTCGCCAAATCCTGGCGAATTGCCTGCACATACGGTGCCTGTTCGGTGCCTGTTCGAGGGCAGTGAAATCCCCATGAAAAAGCAATGCTTCGGCTATTCAGAGAACACAAACCAGCAGTGAAAGGTTCCCCTAATGCCCTGCCATTCCGTGGTTTAATTCGGCAGGTTTATTCAGGAGAATCCCATAGGCTTCAATGTTAAAAATATTCCCGTTTTAATTCAATATCTAATAAACCGTTCATTATAAAATTCTGCAGCAAAAAGTCTCTTTATTTATAGATTTTTTAGGATATTTTAAGCATTTTTCAAATTTTTTTTGCCACCAAACAGGCATTGTATTTCACTGGAAATAAGCCAAAATTTAGCAAATAGCCGAATGGTCACAAAATGACACCGTACGGGAAAACTCACTCTTAGGTGCAATTTCGGGTCAGATCGGCTCTCTCTGATTAACCGTGTACATTTTTGTTATTCTGAATAAAGCAAGTCTCATCTTTTAAGAAAGAAGGGTAAGAGAATGGCACGTTACCCTAATATCCCATCACAGAATGTTTTCACGTGCTATTGGGGTAACAGAGTTCCTTTTCCCCTTGTTCTATTCGTTGTTTATTGTATAGGGGTATAAGTGCTTCACAAATATATGGTTTGTAATGAATTATTTGGAGAATTTGATCAGGGCTTTGTTTTGAAGCCTTAAGGGTCTATTCACAAACACCAAAATTACAATTCATTTCACCAAAAAAAACGATCAGGTCGATTCACTAAAGGTGAAACTCAGGAGAATGACTGGAGAAGTGAAAAATCCAGGTCAGAATAGCCAAACAAGAAAAATTCTCCCATTTATCTCATTTTCCAAATCGGCTATTTGGTCTAGATTGTTCTCCTGCCAGTTCTCCTGAGTTCCACCATATACAGGGTGTAACAGATCTCTGTGCCCGGACAGGGTCACATCTGCCAGATGCTGCTTCCTCGCTGGACACCCAGTTTCTCCTCGTGACTCTCACACCTTTCTCCAGTACCTTAGCCGCGGCTTAAGGCCCGGTGCTTGTAGAGAGCCTGACTAGCACCCCCAGAAATAAGCCGAAGCTGTAGACCTGGAGCCTTTCCTTGGCACAGCGGGCAGAAGATTCCTGGTACTCCAAATCATGAGTCGTGACTTCAAGCTTGGTCAGAATAGAACTGGTTTAATCAAATTGACAAGCACATTTTATTATGGGACAGACAGAAGTCATTTCGCTGTCAATTTGCCTGTATTTGGCAAACTGAGAATTTTATGAATAGATAAATTGTCCTGAAATTGCAGATACTGTGAAATTCCCCGTCAGGTGAAATTCGGGGCCAATTCAGAGGTTACTGAACGACTCCTTTGGGTGTGTCTGTTTTTCACTGCTCGGGGATCACAGCCCTGTAAGGGATATAGATATTTACAAACCATCCAACAATCAGATACAACATAAAACACAGCTCAAACCTCACTGACACCTCACTGACGCCTCACTGACCCCTCACTGACGCCTCACTGACACCTCACTGACGCCTCACTGACACCTCACTGACACACATACCAGAGTGTCCTGAAAGTGTAAATCCCCCCAAATCTACATTTACCCAAAATCTAAACACTGAAATATAAACAGACCCTCAGACTGTGCAAAGATTCTAACATCCTGCTGAACCAATACATTGTATCCACCCTGTGACACCCAATTGATACATTGTGGTCATCCGGTGATCAAGCTTGATACAGTGTATCCAAACTAGGAATTCACTTGATACATTGTATCTTTCCAGAAACATATGATTGGTACATTGTATCATCTCATAATTGCACCTCATACATTGTATCCCTCATGTGGGTTTTTCAATCGATACATTGTATCCAACCTGTGTTTACACCATATCAATATCCTTGCTTTAAAGATCTGTTTAAATTGTCTGCACCATGTAACCCCCCCCCCTTATTTTCAGGTACAGCAATACACTGCATATAAAGCTCTGTGTATATACAGGTCACTCTATATAAAGCTCTGTGTATATACAGGTCACTCTATATAAAGCTCTGTGTATATACAGGTCACTCTATATAAAGCTCTGTGTATATACAGGTCACTCTATATAAAGCTCTGTGTATATACAGGTCACTCTATATAAAGCTCTGTGTATATACAGGTCACTCTGTATAAAGCTCTGTGTATGCACAGGTCACTCTATATAAAGCTCTGTGTATATACAGGTCACTCTATATAAAGCTCTGTGTATGCACAGGTCACTCTATATAAAGCTCTGTGTACACAGGTCACTCTGTATAAAGCTCTGTGTATATACAGGTCACTCTGTATAAAGCTCTGTGTATGTACAGGTCACTCTATATAAAGCTCTGTGTATACGCAGGTCACTCTATATAAAGCTCTGTGTATATACAGGTCACTCTATATAAAGCTCTGTGTATATACAGGTCACTCTATATAAAGCTCTGTGTATACGCAGGTCACTCTATATAAAGCTCTGTGTATATACAGGTCACTCTATATAAAGCTCTGTGTATATACAGGTCACTCTGTATAGGAGATTTACTCACCTGCGATCTGGAGGAATACGGAGAATAATGTGAGGGTCAGTGGAGCGAGCAGCCGCATGGTGACAGCATGGAGGCGCTTTATGCACATTTATACAAATATCCCTTTTCTCCTCATTGTCTCAAAAATCACAAAAATATCCTCCAAGTCTAAACCGATGGAAATCCTCCAGTGACTGAATCAGAAGCAGGGAGGGATGTTTTGTGACTTACTCCTCCTCACTCTCAGAGTGACCTGCCCCTCCATTCCCTATGAGCTGTCACATGGCCTTTCTCTCTATACACCACATACTGCTCTATGGGGTCACAACGTGAGTTTAGCTTCTGCTCCGGGTCTTCTCCAACAGAATGAGACTAAGAGCAGATTGAATGAGATCTACCAGGAGCTTATCTTCTATATGGAATATTGTATATACACTATACTCACGATACACACACATTGACGTTATATCGACGATATTTTTATTATATGGAGGAGAGGTGGTTATGACTAGACTTGTGCACCGATTTTTTTTTCGGTTCGATTCGTTCGGATGTTTAAAATTTTGATTCGGCTCGTTTCGGCCGATTTCTGACCATTTTTCATGTTTTCGGGTCACTCTTCTCGTTTTTTGTATCGACTTTTCGTGATTTCGTAAATTTTCGTTTTTTTTTCGGAACGTCTGTTCTCCTCGTTTCAAAGTGTCTAACTCGATTCGTTTTGACGTAAACTACTATGGTTTACTTTATTTAATCACATTAAAATGGTATGAAAGCCAAGGAACAAAAAAAATGAACAAAACGATTTAAAAAACGCTAAACTGACCCGAATGCCACAAGAAACAAGTGATACGCATTTACAAATACAAAATTTACAGAATCAGCGATATAACCGATAATCGTTAAATATACGATTTCCAGAATTACCGAAATGGAACCGAAATCACGAATGGAACCGAAATCACGAATGGAACCGAAATCATGAATAGAGCAAAAATAAATTTCAATTTGACACATTTCAAGTCCATTCGAAAAATCCGAAATTTTTTCGTTTCGGCTCGGAAAACTTTTCGGATCTGTCGGTTTTCGGCCGAATCCGAAGACACGAATCGGGAAATTTCGTGAAAATTCCCAAATTCCGAAACCCGAAACGCACATCCCTTGTTATGACAGTATGATGTGTTTTAGGCCGGGGGCACACGAGGTGTTAAAACACACTTCTGGCGTCCACTCGCGCCCCCCCCTCTCAGTGCTGCAAAGTGTGATCCTCCTATGGAGGATCGCGCTTTCAGCCCTGCCGACGCTCATCGAAGGTGAGGATCCCCAGATGCACGCATGAGCATGTGACCTGCCCCGTCCGCAGCATCAACGCTGCTACAGACGCCGGTAAGTGCGTCATAACGCACGCTAGTGCGCACGAAAAAACGCCTCGTGTGCATTATGGCTCATCTTAATTCTAATTCTCGTGGTATTGCCCTCACTAAAGAGATCAGTAACAATAAAGGTCAATGTTTAGATTTAGAGATTTTAATACTAGAACATATTTTAAACAAGTTGATATTAATAGTTACAATTTAATTACTCTGACGGTCAGTTTTTATATCTATGAAGGAATTGCTCTCACTCATATATGATTTAGAGAAGCGGGCAGATCTCTATAGACGCCAATTTTTACAAAAGGTTATAATAAAGTATCGAAGGATGTTAATTTATGAGACTGGAGAGAATTACTTGTGTATAAACAGATAAACAAACACGGTAATATTGAAACTGAAATAGAGAAATCCCAAGTACCCTTTATTACGAATATTATATCAGATAATAAAGCTGTCAATCGAATATTAAAGAAAAATTACAGCAGAATAAAGAAATAAACCAATATATAGGTTAAAACGTGAAGATTGTATACACCGAGGAGCTCCAAATCTAAAGCAGATATTAACTAACAGTTATTTAGATAAAGATAGAAATGATACTTTATTGTATCTATATAAAATATCGGAAACGTTTGTGCATTTTGCTGCAGAACCGTGAAGATTAATGACTGATGCTTTAGCACTTTTAAATACCATTTTAATAACAGAGTTTGCCATTAATTCTTTTATGTATTTATTGTGGTGCCCGTGTGGCTTTCAAAATATCAGACGGACCACGAGAATTTTAAATTTAGGGTCTCTGAACATTTTTTATAATCCTATATAATAAAAGAGTAAGAGGCAGCGTGTCCGTCGCCACACTGCCTCTGTGCATTCGTGCGCAACCGGCGGCGGTTGGCTGCACGCGCATCCAACCGCCAAACAGTAATACAGCGGAGTGTCGAATGCGCACGCAACCAGCGTACTGCTGGCTGCACACGCATCAAACCGCCGCTGCCATCCCCTCCTTACTCCCGGGGCTGCTCGGTCAGTGCCCACCCTGCGCGCTGCCACCGCACACTCCTCCCCGCCGCGCAGCCCGCCCTCCCCGTGCACTCACACCCTCCTTCCAGGCTGTCTGCAGGAGAGGACCTGCTCAGAGGGAGCAGCAGCTCGGCCCACAGCCCGGCCAGCACGCCTGTCTGGGAGAGGGACCGGAGCCTGTCTGGGAGAGGGACCAGAGTTTACAATCTAAGTGGTCCCACGAGCTTAAAATCTATCCCATGAGCTTACAATCTATCCCATGAGTTTACAATCTAAGGGGTCCCATGAGTTTACAATCTAAGGGGTCCCATGAGCTTACAATCTAAGGAGTCCCGTGAGTTTACAATCTAAGGGGGTCCCATGAGTTTACAATCTAAGGGGGTCCCATGAGCTTACAATCTAAGGGGTTCCATGAGTTTACAATCTAAAGGGTCCCATGAGTTTACAATCTAAGGGGTCCCATGAGTTTACAATCTATCCCATGAGTTTACAATCTAAAGGGTCCCATGAGTTTACAATCTAAAGGGTCCCATGAGTTTACAATCTAAAGGGTCCCATGAGTTTACAATCTAAGGGGTCCCATGAGTTTACAATCTATCCCATGAGTTTACAATCTAAAGGGTCCCATGAGTTTAAAATCTAAGGGGTCCCATGAGTTTACAATCTATCCCATGAGTTTACAATCTATCCCATGATCTTACAATCTAAGGGGGTCCCATGAGTTTACAATCTATCCATGAGTTTACAATCTAAGGGGTCCCATGAGTTTACAATCTACGGGGTCCCATGAGTTTACAATCTATCCCATGAGTTTACAATCTAAAGGGTCCCACGAGCTTAAAATCTATCCCATGAGTTTACAATCTATCCCATGAGTTTACAATCTATCCCATGATCTTACAATCTAAGGGGGTCCCATGAGTTTACAATCTATCCCATGAGTTTACAATCTAAGGGGTCCCATGAGTTTACAATCTACGGGGTCCCATGAGTTTACAATCTATCCCATGAGTTTACAATCTAAAGGGTCCCACGAGCTTAAAATCTATCCCATGAGTTTACAATCTATCCCATGAGTTTACAATCTATCCATGATCTTACAATCTAAGGGGGTCCCATGAGTTTACAATCTATCCCATGAGTTTACAATCTAGGGGTCCCATGAGTTTACAATCTACGGGGTCCATGAGTTTACAATCTATCCCATGAGTTTACAATCTAAAGGGTCCCACGAGCTTAAAATCTATCCCATGAGTTTACAATCTATCCCATGAGTTTACAATCTATCCCATGAGTTTACAATCTATCCCATGAGTTTACAATCTAAGGGGTCCCATGAGTTTACAATCTATCCCATGAGTTTACAATCTATCCCATGAGTTTACAATCTAAAGGGTCCCATGAGTTTACAATCTATCCCATGAGTTTACAATCTAAGGGGTCCCATGATTTTACAATCTAAGGGGTCCCATGAGTTTACAATCTAAAGGGTCCCATGAGTTTACAATCTATCCCATGCGCTTACAATCTATCCCATGAATTTACAATCTATCCCATGAGTTTACAATCTAAAGGGTCCCATGAGTTTACAGTCTATCCCATGAGTTTACAGTCTATCCCATGAGTTTACAATCTAAGGTGTCCCATGAGTTTACAATCTAAGGGGTCCCATGAGTTTACAATCCATCCCATCTATTCCCAAATTGAGCTTGGGAATCCTTCTAAGTGAAGTCTTCAAAGTGAGCACTTACAGGAGATCTTCTGGAGATACTCTGGAGGTAGTCTGAGGTTAGACAGGAGGTAGAAAACCTACAAAAAGGTAAGGTTTGCTGGTTTTAAATCCATTATTTTATAATGGCAGGCTTGGTCCAGTGTAAGAGCTGTCATGCATTTGTTTTTAGATCCAATTTTTGGAGGTTTGGAGTGTGCCTGATATGTAGGCAGCTCTCTTTATTGCAGCAGGAAATTGCCTGTTTGAAGTCTGAGATTTGTAAATTATCTGTTAGAGAAACTCAGGCTATGACTGTTACTAAGCCACTGCCACAGAGGCCTCCTAGGAGCGGCAGATGGACTACTGTAGGATCTGGTAGACTTAGAGTTGTGGATAGAAGGCATGTCCCACAATCTGTTGCTCTTCTTAATTCTTTTGAGGCACTTTCAGAGTGTAGTGATAAGACGGATGTAGGCTCAGACACCATAGTTGAGGAACCACCATCCACTATGCCTAAGGTATGCAGCACTGCAACCAAGGACAAAAATGAAAAGGTGGGACTTGATAGAATCACCCAGCAACAATTGCCTTCTATCATAAGAGGTGTTGAGCTGGAGAGTAGTGGTTTGGTGAGATGTCTTCCTGGGGCTACTGCTCGTAGAGACAAGAGACGTATTCTCAATATTGTCAAACAAGCAAAGCAACAAAGGGAAGTGGACGTTCTAGTCCATCTAGGGACAAATGACTTGGCTAGCAATGAGGTTTCTGAGATTAAGGAAGATTTTTGTGTTCTTGGAGGTGAAATACAGCAGATTGCGTCCACTGTGTCATTCTCTGAAGTTTTGCCAGTGCATAACATTCAAGATAAGCAGATGTGCAATAGGGAATTCAATTTGTGGCTTCGGGAATGGTGTCGGGAGCAAGGATTTGGCTTTGTGTCCCATGATAGCTCTAATTGGAGCAGAAAGGAACTGTATAAAAAAGATGGTTTGCATTTTACTCATAGGGGAACATATGTTCTCAGTGAGAAGTTCAAAGGTTTCGCAAAGAAATATTTAAACTAGGAGGGGGGGACAAAAAAAGGGTAAAAAACAATCTGCCCGATTGTCCCCCAAAACTAAATCGGAGGGTGCAAGCAACATGCGAGGTAAAAAATGACAAGCTCAGAGTCGTGTCTACAAATGCTCGCAGTTTAGTCAATAAAATCAATGAACTAGAGGCAATGATGGCAGCTGAAAAAGTAGATTTAGTGGCGCTTACTGAGACATGGTTCAGTGAGAAAAATAACTGGGACATAACAATACCGGAGTACTCTTTATATAGAAAAGACAGAGAAGGTAGGAAAGGAGGAGGAGTGGCCCTGTATGTGAAAAACAACATAAAAACGAACCAAATAAAAGTGAGCGAGCTGAACATCGAGTCAGTTTGGGTTACGCTAACAGTTGGCAATCATACAGTAGCTCGTGTAGGTGTGATCTATAGACCCCCTGGACAAGCAGAAGAACTAGATAATCTGCTGGTTGAGGAAATAGCCAAAATGGCAATGAAGGGGGAAGTTATTATCATGGGGGACTTTAATCTTCCTGATGTGAACTGGAAAACCAAAACAGCTGGGTGCACCAGGAGTACAAATATTCTAAACTCCCTACTGGGATTATCTCTAACACAAGTAGTTGAGGAGCCGACCCGTAAAGAGGCCATATTGGATTTAATACTCACAAATGGAGGTTTGGTATCGGACGTTGTTGTAGGTGAAAATTTGGGATCTAGTGATCACCAGTCAGTATGGTTTAACCCTTTCGCTGCTGAGGCTTTTCCCGCCCCTGTGCTGAGGTCATTTTTACCGGTTTTACTCATCATGTTTAAACGTGTTTTGAAGGCTTATTTTAGTATATGACCCAGACATATTATATATCGTTCTTTCCGTCAGACTCGGTAGATTCATAATATGTCATTATTATATGTATACGTCATGACCTGTCTGTATATTATAACAAAAAATGCAATAAAATATGTATTTTCAATAATTTACAATGTGTAAAGTGTTTTTTTTCACATTTTAACATGCGAGCAATTGCGGTTATATTTTGTATGGGGTGCGCTTGTTAAAAAAATTAGAGATGGGGTCTCGTTACATTTTTTTGGGGAAAATTACACTATTTTTAACAAACGCACCGCATACAAAATCGTTAGTGCAGCATCATTGTTCACATTATAATTGAAATGGGAACAATATTGCTGCATTAACAAACCAAAAAAAAAAAAAAAAAGTGTTTATTTTATAATTTTTTTTTTCATTTTTTTATTTTTATTTTTCATTTTTTTTTTTTTACATTTTCACTTTCATGTTTGGTATCGTTGGAACGGCCATGCTCTGGCCGATCCAACCATACCAAAATTTAACCCCTAACTGCCACGGATCGGGAGATAGGGAGTTCATTGGAACTCCCTATCTCCACAGTTGGTGGCAGTTAGGGGTTAACTCTAGGACTGGCGTCATCGTGCTACGCACGATGACGCCAGTCCTCAGGGGGAGTTCCCAGAGGCTTGGCCGACATCCAAGATGTCGGCCAGCTCCGGGAAAGGATCGCGAACCGGCGCTTTTCAGCGCCGATTCGCGATCCAGCTCCCCGGGGTTAATGCCAGGCATCATTTGGAAGGGCAGGCTGTGCCCTTCCAAATGATGCCTGGGTTAACCCCGCAGAGCCGCCGATCGGGAGGGAGAGCGGTCCGAAGGACCTCCCCCTCCCTTTCAGGCGCCTCCTCCGCACATGCGGGGGGGGGCGCCTGAATTAGGTGTTATCGCGCTGCCGCGATGACACCTAATTCCGGCGGCTGTGGTCCCGGATGCGCGGCTGACATCCAGGATGTCAGCCCGCACCGGGGGGCCAGCGATCGGCGGAACCCGGCCGAACGCTGACCCCAATGGGAGGACGCGCTCAGCGCGTCCTCCGCATACCAGCGGGAATGCTGAGGACGCGCTGAGCGCGTCCTCAGCATCCAAGTGGTTAATATAACAACAGGGATGGAGTCGCACCACACAAGAACGAAAGATTTAGACTTTAAAAAAACAGATTTTTCTAAAATGAGATTTTGTGTGAATGAGTCATTATCAGACTGGAGGAGTTTAAAGGGAGTCCAGGAGAAATGGGATTATTTAAAGGAAGCATTATTGAAGGCCACAGGAAATTGCATTCGGCTTGTAGCAAAAACAAAAAAGGGAAGAAACCACTGTGGTACTCTGCAGAAGTGGCCAAAATAGTGAAGAACAAAAAGACAGCATTCAATAATTATAAAACAACTCAGAGTGAAGAAGATAGGCAAACCTGTAAGATTAGGCAGAAAGAGGCAAAGCAATTTATAAGAGCTTCCAAAGCACACGCAGAAGAGAAAATAGCTCAGTCAGTAAAAAAGGGGGACAAAACATTTTTTAGATACATAAACGAGAAAAGAAAAGTAAAACAAGGATTAGTTAGATTAAAAACAAAGGAAGGAAGGTATGTGGCATGGGTTTACCTCAGGGAGATCATGCCAAACTAATCTTATTGATTTTTTTGATTGGGTAACAAAAATAATAGACACAGGTGATGCAGTAGACATTGCTTATTTAGATTTCAGTAAGGCTTTTGATACTGTTCCGCATAGAAGGCTTATCAATAAATTGCAATCTTTGAGCTTGGATTCCAAATACTGTTGAATGGATTAGGCAAGTGGCTGAGTGACAGGCAACAGAGGGTTGTGGTAAATGGAGTTTATTCGGCACAAGGTCTTGTTACAAGTGGGGTACCTCGGGGTCAGTACTTGGACCCATTCTCTTTAATATTTTTATTAGTGATATTGCAGAAGGTATTAATGGAAAAGTATGTATATATTATATATATATATACAGTTGTGTTCAAAATGATTCAACCCCCATGCTGTAAAGGGTTTTAGGGAATTTAGTGACATTGTAATTGTATTCAGAATGAAATCCTACAAGGACTTTTTAAAGAACCATATGCAACTAAAATGACATCAATTGGTTTTGTAATACAGTAGTAAATGTTTATTTTATGAATTCTTCATTGACACAATTATTCAACCCCTTAAAGACTACCACTCTGAAGAACAGAGGTTCATTCAAGTGTTTTCAATCAGGTATTGAAAACACCTGTGGATGTCACGGAGCAGCAATAAAGCATAATAAGCACCAATTAGGCAGCTTTAAAATGACTGTGATACTCAGCTCCTTCTAGACATTTACTGGTGTGGTTACAAACATGGTGAAGTCAAGAGAATGGTCCAGGAAGACAAGAGAAGAGGTGATTACTCTTCACAGGAAGGGCAATGGCTATAAGAAGATTGCAAAGATGTTAAACATACCAAGAGAGACCATAGGAAGCATCATTCGCAA
This sequence comes from Leptobrachium leishanense, assembly GCA_009667805.1. Classification (NCBI taxonomy): domain Eukaryota; kingdom Metazoa; phylum Chordata; class Amphibia; order Anura; family Megophryidae; genus Leptobrachium; species Leptobrachium leishanense. Next base: position 96,272 of record RXON01004084.1, on the reverse strand, counting down.
ATTCAAGGCAAAGGGCACTGTTGAAACGCTACCTGGTCGTGGCAGAAAGAAGATGCTGACTTCGACTGCTGTGCGCTACCTGAAGCGTAGAGTGCAGAAAGGTCCCCGTGTGACTGCTGAGGAACTGATAAAGATTTGTCAGATGTGGGTACTTGAAGTTTCAACTCAGACAATACGGCGCACACTGCGTAATGAAGGCCTCCATGCCAGAACTCCCCAGGCGCACACCCTTGCTGTCTCCAAAGAATAAGAAGAGTCGACTGCAGTATGCCAAAAGTCATGTGGACAAAGCACAGAAGTTTTGGGATAGTGTTCTGTGGACTGATGAAACAAAATTAGAACTGTTTGGCCCATGGATCAACGCTATGTTTGGAGGAGGAAGAACAAGGCTATGAAGAAAAGAACACCTTGCCTACTGTGAAGCATGGCGGGGGGTCAATCATGCTTTGGGGCTTTTTTGCTTCTGCAGGTACAGGGAAGCTTCAGCGTGTGCAAGGTACCATGAATTCTCTTCAGTACCAGGAGATATTGGATGACAATGTGATGCAGTCCGTCACAAACCTGAGGCTTGGGAGACGTTGGACCTTCCAACAGGACAATGATCCCAAGCATACCTCCAAGTCCACTAGAGCATGGTTGCAGATTAAAGGCTGGAACATTTTGGAGTGGCCATCGCAGTCACCTGACTTAAATCCGATTGAGAACCTCTGGTGGGACTTAAAGAAAGCAGTTGCAGTGCGCAAGCCTAAGAATGTGACTGAACTGGAGTCTTTTGCCCATGATGAATGGGCGAAGATACCCGTAGATCACTGCAAGACACTTGTGTCAAGCTATGCTTCACGTTTATAAGCTGTTATAACTGTAAAAGGATGTTGTACTAAGTACTAAGATTGAATGTCACTTGGGGGTTGAATAAAACTGATAATGATGTGAGCACAGAAAAGACATTTGTGGTTATTTCATTATAAATGTTATGTTATATTTGTCTGACCTACACGTGCCTCTTTGATTTAATTGTAAGCAAGATGACTGAATGATCAAAATCAATGTCAAACTGGGCAAAACACTCAATTTCAGTGGGGGTTGAATAATTTTGAACACAACTGTATATATATGACACAAAGATTTGCAGCAGGGTTGACGTTCCTGGAGGGATCAGCCAAATGACAAATGATTTAGGTAAACTAAAAAAATGGTCGGAGTTGTGGCAATTGAGTTTTAATGTGGATAAGTGCAAGATAATGCACCTGGGATGTAAAAACCTGTCACGGAAGGGACATAGGGGCTCTGCGCAGCGAGACCCAGGACTCAAACCCAAGACATTTTTAAAAGGACCTTGTTTTCCTTTGAACGTTTGCAGTGTGCGTTTCAATGTATGAACAGTTTATTTTCCTTGCTAGATGTGGTTTTACTTGATGTGCTGTAATAAGATGTACCCTGTGTGATTTTAAATATGTTTTACATCGTTTGGTTTTAGTTTAATTTAGTTTAGTGAAATGACATAGCTTTGGTTTTAAAATACTATATTCCTGTAGGTAAATGTGTCTTTGTATATACAGTAAACAAGCTTTGCTGTTGTGTAAATTATGCGTCAGGGATTTTCCCCATTATCTAAGTACATGTTTAATTTAAGGGATCTCTGATAGTGTGTGTGTTTAATCTGATGTGCTGGAACAATAGATGTAGAAACGTTATGTGGACTGAAGGCTAAGAGAATGTGAAGAATGTTGATTGTAAATAACTGCCATACCTCATTGTATGGATAGGCTCCTAATTAGTATGGGTATGCAAATTATGACTGCTATACTTCAGCATAAATAGTGGCGTTGTTCATTAAAGGATTCAGTTCATCTGAGTGTTTGAAACATACAGCTCTGCCTGGTGTTGTCATTTCACGTCGGCTACATATCACCACCACCCAGGAACGGGTCACCCTAACTCCGCGGCAGAACATCGATTCGCCGCGCCGTTGCGCCACCTTGAATCGGTATCTTGGGATACGCAACCTCCCCGAATCGGGACCTCGGCTGAGCGCCGTGCCTGCATCTGCAAGGAGACTCTACCGAACCGCGGTTCGCCACGCAGACCGTCTCCAGCCCTTCAATGGTCAGTAGATCCGCTGCTCGAGACGCCGAGTGCCGTGCCACTCGGTAGTCGGGCGGATTTCCACCGTGGGTGCCCCATCTACTCTCCAGATCTCCACCGCCACGTAGGCTTCTACCCAAGCCGCTCGAGACGCCGGGTGCCGTGCCACTCGGTAGTCGGGCTTGGCAACACCAACGAGGGGGTCAGATAGAGCCGGACCGCAGGCGGATACTCCATTCCGTCATAAAACCCAAGGGCTGAATATAGAATATTTGATACATCTGAGGGTTGGGATTTAGGGGTCATTATTTCAGAGGATCTAAGGGTAAGTAGTCAATGTAATAGAGCAGCAGGAAATGCTGGCAGAATGCTTGAAATGCTGGCAGAATGCTTGGTTGTGTAGGGAGAGGTATTAGCAGTAGGAAAAGGGAAGTGCTCATGCCACTGTACAGAGCACTGGTGAGACCTCACTTGGAGTACTGTGTGCAGTACTGGAGACCGTATCTCCAGAAGGATATAGACATCTTAGAGAGAGTTCAGAGAAGGGCTACTAAAATGGTGTACGGCTTGAAGGAGAAAAGTTACCAGGAAAGGCTTAATGATCTTAACATGTACAGCTTGGAAAAAAGACGAGACAGAGGAGATATGATAGAAACATTTAAATACGTAAAGGGAATCCACAAGGTAGAGGAAGGGAGTATATTTAAAAGGAAACAAAATAGCAAAACAAGAGGACATAGTCTTAGATTAGAGGGGCAAAGGTTTAAAAGTAACATCAGGAAGCATTATTTTACTGAGAGGGTGGTGGATACATGGAACAGTCTTCCAGTAGAAGTGGTAGAGGCCAAAACAGTAATTGAATTTAAGCAAGCATGGATAGGCATAAGGCTATCCTAAACAAAAGATAAATCCAGGTAAAGTATCCATGTAATTGGGCGACTAGATGGGCCGAAAGGTTCTTATCTGCCGACATTTTTCTATGTTCCTATGTTCCTATGAGTTTACAATCTATCCCATGAGTTTACAATCTAAGGGGTCCCATGAGTTTACAATCTAAGGGGTCCCATGAGTTTACAATCTAAAGGGTCCCATGAGCTTACAATCTAAGGGGTCCCATGAGCTTACAATCTAAGGGGTCCCATGATTTTAAAATCTATCCCATGAATTTACATTCTATCCCATGAGTTTACAATCTAAGGGGTCCCATGAGTTTACAATCTATCCCATGAGTTTACAATCTATCCCATGAGTTTACAATCTAAGGGGTCCCATGAGTTTACAATCTATCCCATGAGTTTACTGTTAGATTTTAATTTCCTGTAAATATAATAAATATTTAGTCTTAAAAAGCCGGTTCTTATAAATGGGCTGTGAAATTCCCCCCTCCATTTTTGTTAGTGTCTATACTGAATAGACCGTTGTTCCTTCTATAGGATATGAGCTGTGGCCGATTTCCTGTTATGTTCAGTGCAGGAAAATGTGCGCAGAAGCGGGAAGATGGGAAAAGGGTCTCGTGAACCATATATGGTAGTACTTTAACTGAGTGGCTAAACTTTGATGTTGTAATGTATCTGTACACTGATTGGCTATAAATTCTGTGTATTTTAATAAATAGATCTGGCTTAACGAGGAAAGCTTAGACTTCTGAGAAAGACCAACACAGTTTTGTGATTGATTCTTTTTGGGGGTCTCCGCCATGGCGTAGCGCAGCTCTTACTTTGGTTTTGATATATAAGAAGAAACTTGAAAAGGTTTATGGTAATTATAATGAATAATAGAATTTTTCAGTTGTTGTCTGAAGTGGGATTTGCCATTCAGATGTATTCTTATATTTAAGTGTATCTTTACATTTGAATGTATTCTTACATTTGCTTCTTCAGATTTTGCGAACTTGCCTCCAGGCTTGGTTTCCTTGAAGTTAAAGCTATGGTTCAGAGCTTGTTGATTTTTTTTTTTTTTTTGGTGCAAGGTTGGACTCTTTGTCTTGATTTGTTTTTGTCATTTTATGTATTGTAGTAAAGGAAAATCGTTTGAGGACCTCACGTGTGTTTGAACTCGCCCGCTGTGCTGAGTATTTGTATTTGCTGGAAATTGAACTCCTAAAAAAAGAAACGAGATGTTTCTAGTTGTTTTGTCTCCGTTCTGTGTCTATCTTGTACTTCAATTCTGGTGTTTCTGGGTCGTCCATATCTTGTAATTGTGAGAATTTTATTTTAACTGATTAGATTTTCTTCTTGTATATCAACTGATTTAATCTCCCATTGAGAGACAGTTTTTTTTTCCTCTTAATTTTTATTTTTATTTTCTTGCGCGCTGCTGCCATTTTTTTCTTTATTTTTTTGCTGCATGTGTTTGCGCGCTGATTCTAAAGGATTTGCTAACTGTTTTTTCTTTCAGATTGCATGTTTGTTTTTGTTTTATTTTTATTTTGTTTCTGGCCATTGATTGCGTCTGTTTATTTAAATGTTTGTCTTTACTAACTATTAATGTATGTGTTTATCTTTGATGTTTTGTATTTCGTAGTTTTGATATTATGTTTTTTATATGTAATTTATGTATAGGGAATGCTTTTCGTAAACCAGGTTTCTTTGTTTCTGTGTCATTACTGCCTTGCCTCGTGTAAAAAAAAAAAAAAGGCACAGGAAATGGAGACAATAGGGCTTTACTTTTACAGTGACTTTCAAAAGTCAAGGGGTCCCATGAGTTTACAATCTAAGGGGTCCCATGATTTTTTAATCTAAAGGGTCCCACGAGCTTAAAATCTATCCCATGAGCTTACAATCTAAGGGGGTCCCATGAGTTTACAATCTAAAGGGTCCCATGAGTTTACAATCTATCCCATGAGTTTACAATCTATCCCATGAGTTTACAATCTATCCCATGAGTTTACAATCTATCCCATGAGCTTACAATCTATCCCATGAGTTTACAATCTATCCCATGAGTTTACAATCTATCCCATGATCTTACAATCTATCCCATGAGCTTACAATCTATCCCATGAGCTTACAATCTATCCCATGGGTTTACAATCTATCCCATGAGTTTACAATCTATCCCATGATCTTACAATCTATCCCATGAGTTTACAATCTATCCCATGAGTTTACAATCTAAGGGGTCCCATGAGCTTACAATCTATCCCATGAGTTTACAATCTATCCCATGAGTTTACAATCTAAGGGGTCCCATGAGTTTACAATCTAAGGGTTCTCATGAGTTTACAATCTAAGGGGTCCCATGAGTTTACAATCTAAAGGGTCCCATGAGTTTACAATCTAAGGGGTCCCATGAGTTTACAATCTAAGGGGTCCCATGAGTTTACAATCTAAGGGTTCTCATGAGTTTACAATCTAAGGGGTCCCATGAGTTTACAATCTATCCCATGAGTTTACAATCTAAGGGGTCCCATGAGTTTACAATCTATCCCATGAGTTTACAATCTAAGGGGTCCCATGAGTTTTCAATCTAAAGGGTCCCACGAGCTTAAAATCTATCCCATGAGTTTACAATCTAAGGGGGTCCCATGAGTTTACAATCTATCCCATGAGTTTACAATCTAAGGGGTCCCATGAGTTTACAATCTAAAGGGTCCCATGAGTTTACAATCTATCCCATGAGTTTACAATCTATCCCATGAGCTTACAATCTATCCCATGAGCTTACAATCTATCCCATGAGTTTACAATCTATCCCATGAGTTTACAATCTAAGGGGTCCCATGAGTTTACAATCTAAGGGGTCCCATGAGTTTACAATCTATCCCATGAGCTTACAATCTATCCCATGAGTTTACAATCTAAGGGGTCCCATGAGTTTACAATCTATCCCATGAGTTTACAATCTAAGGGGTCCCATGAGTTTACAATCTAAGGGTTCTCATGAGTTTACAATCTAAGGGGTCCCATGAGTTTACAATCTAAAGGGTCCCATGAGTTTACAATCTAAGGGGTCCCATGAGTTTACAATCTAAGGGGTCCCATGAGTTTACAATCTAAGGGTTCTCATGAGTTTACAATCTAAAGGGTCCCATGAGTTTACAATCTAAAGGGTCCCATGAGTTTACAATCTAAGGGGTCCCATGAGTTTACAATCTAAGGGGTCCCATGAGTTTACAATCTATCCCATGAGTTTACAATCTAAGGGGTCCCATGAGTTTACAATCTATCCCATGAGTTTACAATCTAAGGGGTCCCATGAGTTTACAATCTAAGGGGTCCCATGAGTTTACAATCTATCCCATGAGTTTACAATCTAAGGGGTCCCATGAGTTTACAATCTATCCCATGAGTTTACAATCTAAGGGGTCCCATGAGTTTACAATCTAAGGGGTCCCATGAGTTTACAATCTAAGGGTCCCATGAGTTTACAATCTATCCCATGAGTTTACAATCTAAGGGGTCCATGAGTTTACAATCTTATCCATGAGTTTACAATCTAAGGGTCCCATGAGTTTACAATCTAAGGGGTCCCATGAGTTTACAATCTATCCCATGAGTACAATCTAAGGGGTCCCATGAGTTTACAATCTATCCCATGAGTTTACATCTAAGGGGCCCATGAGTTTACAATCTATCCCATGAGTTTACAATCTAAGGGGTCCCATGAGTTTACAATCTAAGGGGTCCCATGAGTTTACAATCTAAGGGGTCCCATGAGTTTACAATCTAAGGGGTCCCATGAGTTTACAATCTAAGGGGTCCCATGAGTTTACAATCTATCCCATGAGTTTACAATCTAAAGGGTCCCATGAGTTTACAATCTAAGGGGTCCCATGAGTTTACAATCTAAGGGGGTCCCATGAGCTTACAATCTATCCCATGAGTTTACAGTCTATCCCATGAGCTTACATTCTATCCCATGAGCTTACAATCTAAGGGGGTCCCATGAGTTTACAATCTATCCCATGATTTTACAATCTACGGGGTCCCATGAGTTTACAATCTAAGGGGTCCCATGAGTTTACAATCTAAGGGGTCCCATGATCTTTCAATCTAAAGGGTCCCACGAGCTTAAAATCTAAGGGGTCCCATGAGTTTACAATCTAAGGGGTCCCATGAGTTTACAATCTATCCCATGAGTTTACAATCTAAGGGGGTCCCATGAGTTTACAATCTAAGGGGGTCCCATGAGTTTACAATCTAAAGGGTCCCATGAGTTTACAATCTAAGGGGTCCCATGAGTTTACATTCTATCCCATGAGTTTACAATCTAAGGGGGTCCCATGAGCTTACAATCTATCCCATGAGTTTACAATCTATCCCATGAGTTTACAATCTAAGGGATCCCGTGATTTTACAATCTAAGGGGTCCCATGAGTTTACAATCTAAAGGGTTCCATGAGTTTACAATCTATCCCATGAGTTTACAATCTAAGGGGTCCCATGAGTTTACAATCTAAGGGGTCCCATGAGCTTACAATCTAAGGGGTCCCATGAGTTTACAATCTAAGGGTTCTCATGAGTTTACAATCTAAGGGGTCCCATGAGTTTACAATCTAAAGGGTCCCATGAGTTTACAATCTAAGGGGTCCCATGAGTTTACAATCTATCCCATGAGTTTACAATCTAAGGGGTCACATGAGCTTACAATCTAAGGGGTCCCATGAGTTTACAATCTAAAGGGTCCCATGAGTTTACAATCTATCCCATGAGTTTACAATCTATCCCATGAGTTTACAATCTAAGGGGTCCCATGAGTTTACAATCTATCCCATGAGTTTGCAATCTAAGGGATCCCGTGATTTTACAATCTAAAGGGTCCCATGAGTTTACAATCTATCCCATGAGTTTACAATCTAAGGGGTCCCATGAGTTTACAATCTATCCCATGAGTTTACAATCTAAAGGGTCCCATGAGTTTACAATCTATCCCATGAGTTTACAATCTAAGGGGTCCCATGAGTTTACAATCTATCCCATGAGTTTACAATCTAAGGGGTCCCATGAGTTTACAATCTAAAGGGTCCCATGAGTTTACAATCTAAAGGGTCCCATGAGTTTACAATCTAAGGGGTCCCATGAGCTTACAATCTATCTCATGAGTTTACAATCTAAAGGGTCCATGAGTTTACAATCTATCCCATGAGTTTACAATCTAAGGGGTCCCATGAGTTTACAATCTAAAGGGTCCCATGAGTTTACAATCTAAAGGGTCCCATGAGTTTACAATCTATCCCATGAGTTTACAATCTAAGGGGTCCCATGAGCTTACATTCTATCCCATGAGTTTACAATCTAAGGGGTCCCATGAGTTTACATTCTATCCCATGAGTTTACAATCTAAGGGGTCCCATGAGTTTACAATCTGTCCCATGAGTTTACAATCTAAAGGGTCCCATGAGTTTACAATCTATCCCATGAGTTTACAATCTAAGGGGTCCCATGAGTTTACATTCTATCCCATGAGTTTACAATCTAAGGGGTCCCATGAGTTTACAATCTGTCCCATGAGTTTACAATCTAAAGGGTCCCATGAGTTTACAATCTAAAGGGTCCCATGAGTTTACAATTTAAGGGGTCCCATGAGCTTACATTCTATCCCATGAGTTTACAATCTAAGGGGTCCCATGAGCTTACAATCTATCCCATGAGTTTACAATCTAAGGGGTCCCATGAGTTTACATTCTATCCATGAGTTTACAATCTAAGGGGTCCATGAGTTTACAATCTGTCCCATGAGTTTACAATCTAAAGGGTCCCATGAGTTTACAATCTAAAGGGTCCCATGAGTTTACAATTTAAGGGGTCCCATGAGCTTACATTCTATCCCATGAGTTTACAATCTAAGGGGGTCCCATGAGCTTACAATCTATCCCATGAGTTTACAATCTAAGGGGTCCCATGAGTTTACAATCTATCCCATGAGCTTACATTCTATCCCATGAGCTTACATTCTATCCCATGAGCTTACATTCTATCCCATGAGTTTACAATCTAAGAGGGTCCCATGAGTTTACAATCTACGGGGTCCCATGAGTTTACAATCTAAGGGGTCCCATGATCTTACAATCTAAAGGGTCCCATGAGTTTACAATCTATCCCATGAGTTTACAATCTAAAGGGTCCCATGAGTTTACAATCTAAGGGGGTCCCATGAGTTTACAATCTAAAGGGTCCCATGAGTTTACAATCTAAGGGGTCCCATGAGTTTTCAATCTAAGGGGTCCCATGAGTTTACAATCTATCCCATGAGTTTACAATCTAAGGGGGTCCCATGAGTTTACAATCTATCCCATGAGTTTACAATCTACGGGGTCCCATGAGTTTACAATCTAAAGGGTCCCACGAGCTTAAAATCTATCCCATGATCTTACAATCTAAGGGGTCCCATGAGTTTACAATCTAAGGGGTCCCATGAGTTTACAATCTAAGGGGTCCCATGAGTTTACAATCTAAAGGGTCCCATGAGTTTACAATCTAAAGGGTCCCATGAGTTTACAATCTATCCCATGAGCTTACAATCTATCCCATGAGTTTACAATCTATCCCATGAGTTTACAATCTAAGGGGTCCCATGAGCTTACAATCTATCTCATGAGTTTACAATCTAAGGGGTCCCATGAGTTTACAATCTAAGGGGTCCCATGAGTTTACAATCTAAGGGGTCCCATGAGTTTACAATCTAAGGGGTCCCATGATTTTACAATCTAAGGGGTCCCATGATTTTACAATCTAAGGGGTCCCATGAGTTTACAATCTAAAGGGTCCCATGAGTTTACAATCTATCCCATGAGTTTACAATCTATCCCATGAGTTTACAATCTATCCCATGAGCTTACAATCTATCCCATGTATGACGGAATGGGATGTTGTTCCGCCTGCGGGTGTGCTCAATCTGCGTGGCCCCGGCGCTTACCGCTGGCCCGACTACCGAGTGACGCGGCACTCGGCGTCTCGTGCGGCCTGGCGTGACCCTGGGGAAGGGTTAGTGGGCGGTGGAGGGGACCCCTGCGTAGAACCAGCCCGACCACTGAGCAACCCGGTACTCAGCGTCTCGAGCAGCTGGTTCACTGACCTTGTGGGTGTGGGACGTCTGTGGAGCGGCCGGCCGAATACGGAGATCGGATCTGCCGCGGAGGAATATTCGGATCTTAAGTGGAGGAATATTCGGATCTTTAAACGGAGGAATATTCGTATCTTTAAACGGAGGACTTTTCGGATCTTACGGGCCGGGGAAATCTTCGGATCTGATCACCACTCACTTGGTATACCGAAGCGCGGTCCGCGCCTTCGGTTCGGATCCCCCCTCGAACTGCTCGGAACGTAAGATGGACACCGCACCCTGAGACCTCGCGGGGTGCTCAGACAGTATAATGCGGCGGAGAATAAAAGTCATCAGGCGAGGCTGGATGCACTGGTAAATCTGCCTTTATTTTTCACAACACACGCATTTATCACTTTACACACTTATGAATACAATGGGGATCCCTGCCCGCCCACACAAGTCCCATTGGCCCTCGCTGGCAGGAGGCACCCTGGCCCCGATTCGTATTGGCCGTTACGAATCGGGGAGTTGCCGATTCGGCCATTTTACGATCTGAGTATTCTGATCTGAACCACGAGGCGATCAGAAAATGGCGGCGGGCGAGGCAGACAAAGGGAATACATTTCACAATACCAACGGGGACACTTTACTACACCACACACAATCCACATCTAAATAAAACGCACTTAAAACTCCGCGGGTCCCACAGCACCTAAGTGTTCATGGCCATAACTGTCCCGGGAAACTGCCCCCTGGCTGAGGGTGTTGGGCCATTCCGTGACACCATGAATTTACAATCTAAGGGGTCCCGTGAGTTTACAATCTGTCCCATGAGTTTACAATCTAAAGGGTCCCATGAGTTTACAATCTAAGGGGTCCCATGAGCTTACAATCTATCCCATGAGTTTACAATCTAAGGGGTCCCATGAGTTTACAATCTAAGGGGTCCCATGAGTTTACAATCTATACCATGAGTTTACAATCTATACCATGAGTTTACAATCTAAGGGGTCCCATGAGTTTACAATCTATACCATGAGTTTACAATCTAAAGGGTCCCATGAGTTTACAATCTAAGGGGTCCCATGAGTTTACAATCTAAGGGGTCCCATGAGCTTACATTCTATCCCATGAGCTTACAATCTAAGGGGTCCCATGAGTTTACAATCTATCCCATGAGTTTACAATCTAAGGGGTCCCATGAGTTTACAATCTATCCATGAGCTTACAATCTAAAGGGTCCCATGAGTTTACAATCTAAGGGGTCCCATGAGTTTACAATCTAAAGGGTCCCATGAGTTTACAATCTAAGGGGTCCCATGAGTTTACAATCTAAGGGGTCCCATGAGCTTACAATCTATCCCATGAGCTTACAATCTAAAGGGTCCCATGAGTTTACAATCTATCCCATGAGCTTACAATCTAAAGGGTCCCATGAGTTTACAATCTATCCCATGAGTTTACAATCTAAGGGGTCCCATGAGTTTACAATCTATCCCATGAGCTTACAATCTAAAGGGTCCCATGAGTTTACAATCTATCCCATGAGCTTACAATCTAAAGGGTCCCATGAGTTTACAATCTAAAGGGTCCCATGAGTTTACAATCTAAGGGGTCCCATGAGTTTACAATCTAAGGGGTCCCATGAGTTTACAATCTAAAGGGTCCCATGAGTTTACAATCTAAGGGGTCCATGAGTTTACAATCTAAGGGTCCCATGAGCTTACAATCTATCCCATGAGCTTACAATCTAAAGGGTCCCATGAGTTTACAATCTATCCCATGAGCTTACAATCTAAAGGGTCCCATGAGTTTACAATCTATCCCATGAGTTTACAATCTAAGGGGTCCCATGAGTTTACAATCTATCCCATGAGCTTACAATCTAAAGGGTCCCATGAGTTTACAATCTATCCCATGAGCTTACAATCTAAAGGGTCCCATGAGTTTACAATCTAAGGGGTCCCATGAGTTTACAATCTAAGGGGTCCCATGAGCTTACATTCTATCCCATGAGTTTACATTCTATCCCATGAGCTTACAATCTAAGGGGGTCCCATGAGTTTAGAATCTACGGGGTCCCATGAGTTTACAATCTAAGGGGTCCCATGAGTTTACAATCTAAGGGGTCCCATGATTTTACAATCTAAAGGGTCCCACGAGCTTAAAATCTAAGGGGTCCCATGAGTTTACAATCTAAGGGTTCCCATGAGTTTACAATCTAAGGGTTCCCATGAGTTTACAATCTATCCCATGAGCTTACATTCTATCCCATGAGTTTACAATCTAAAGGGTCCCTTGAGTTTACAATCTAAGGGGGTCTCATGAGTTTACAATCTAAGGGGGTCCCATGAGTTTACAATCTAAAGGGTCCCATGAGTTTACAATCTAAGGGGTCCCATGAGTTTTCAATCTAAAGGGTCCCATGAGTTTACAATCTAAGGGGTCCAATGAGTTTACATTCTATCCCATGAGTTTACATTCTATCCCATGAGCTTACAATCTAAGGGGGTCCCATGAGTTTACAATCTATCCCATGAGTTTACAATCTAAGGGGGTCCCATGAGTTTACAATCTAAAGGGTCCCATGAGTTTAGAATCTACGGGGTCCCATGAGTTTACAATCTAAGGGGTCCCATGAGTTTACAATCTAAGGGGTCCCATGATTTTACAATCTAAAGGGTCCCACGAGCTTAAAATCTAAGGGGTCCCATGAGTTTACAATCTAAGGGGTCCCATGAGTTTACAATCTAAGGGGTCCCATGAGTTTACATTCTATCCCATGAGTTTACAATCTAAAGGGTCCCTTGAGTTTACAATCTAAGGGGGTCCCATGAGTTTACAATCTAAGGGGTTCCCATGAGTTTACAATCTAAGGGGGTCCCATGAGTTTACAATCTAAAGGGTCCCATGAGTTTACAATCTAAGGGGTCCCATGAGTTTTCAATCTAAAGGGTCCCATGAGTTTACAATCTAAGGGGTCCCATGAGCTTACAATCTATCCCATGAGCTTACAATCTATCCCATGGGTTTACAATCTATCCCATGAGTTTACATTCTATCCCATGAGTTTACAATCTAAAGGGTCCCTTGAGTTTACAATCTAAGGGGGTCTCATGAGTTTACAATCTAAGGGGTCCATGAGTTTACAATCTAAAGGGTCCCATGAGTTTACAATCTAAGGGGTCCCATGAGTTTTCAATCTAAGGGGTCCCATGAGTTTACATTCTATCCCATGAGTTTACATTCTATCCCATGAGCTTACAATCTAAGGGGGTCCCATGAGTTTACATTCTATCCCATGAGCTTACATTCTATCCCATGAGTTTACAATCTAAAGGGTCCCTTGAGTTTACAATCTAAGGGGGTCTCATGAGTTTACAATCTAAGGGGGTCCCATGAGTTTACAATCTAAAGGGTCCCATGAGTTTACAATCTAAGGGGTCCCATGAGTTTTCAATCTAAAGGGTCCCATGAGTTTACAATCTAAGGGGTCCCATGAGTTTACATTCTATCCCATGAGTTTACAATCTAAGGGGGTCCCATGAGTTTACATTCTATCCCATGAGCTTACATTCTATCCCATGAGTTTACAATCTAAGGGGTCCCATGAGTTTACATTCTATCCCATGAGCTTACATTCTATCCCATGAGTTTACAATCTAAAGGTCCCTTGAGTTTACAATCTAAGGGGGTCTCATGAGTTTACAATCTAAGGGGTCCCATGAGTTTACAATCTAAAGGGTCCCATGAGTTTACAATCTAGGGGTCCCATGAGTTTTCAATCTAAAGGGTCCATGAGTTTACAATCTAAGGGGTCCCATGAGTTACATTCTATCCCATGAGTTTACATTCTATCCCATGAGCTTACAATCTAAGGGGGTCCCATGAGTTTACAATCTATCCCATTAGTTTAGAATCTACGGGGTCCCATGAGTTTACAATCTAAGGGGTCCCATGATTTTACAATCTAAAGGGTCCCACGAGCTTAAAATCTAAGGGGTCCCATGAGTTTACAATCTAAGGGGTCCCATGAGTTTACAATCTAAGGGGTCCCATGAGTTTACATTCTATCCCATGAGTTTACAATCTAAAGGGTCCCTTGAGTTTACAATCTAAGGGGGTCCCATGAGTTTACAATCTAAGGGGGTCCCATGAGTTTACAATCTAAGGGGGTCCCATGAGTTTACAATCTAAGGGGGTCCCATGAGTTTACAATCTATCCCATGAGCTTACATTCTATCCCATGAGTTTACAATCTAAGGGGTCCCATGAGTTTACAATCTAAAGGGTCCCATGAGTTTACAATCTATCCCATGAGCTTACATTCTATCCCATGAGTTTACAATCTACGGGGTCCCATGAGTTTTCAATCTAAAGGGTCCCATGAGTTTACAATCTAAGGGGTCCCATGAGTTTACATTCTATCCCATGAGCTTACAATCTAAGGGGGTCCCATGAGTTTACAATCTATCCCATGAGTTTACAATCTACGGGGTCCCATGAGTTTACAATCTAAGGGGCCCCATGAGTTTACAGTCTATCCCATGAGTTTACAATCTACGGGGTCCCATGAGTTTACAATCTAAGGGGTCCCATGAGTTTACAATCTAAGGGGTCCCATGATTTTACAATCTATCCCATGAGCTTAAAATCTATCCCATGAGCTTACAATCTTTCCCATGAGTTTACAATCTAAGGGGGTCCCATGAGCTTACAATCTATCCCATGAGTTTACAATCTAAGGGGTCCCATGAGTTTACAATCTATCCCATGAGTTTAGAATCTACGGGGTCCCATGAGTTTACAATCTAAGGGGTCCCATGAGTTTACAATCTATCCCATGAGTTTACAATCTAAGGAGTCCCATGAGTTTACAATCTAAGGGGTCCCATGAGTTTACAATCTATCCCATGAGCTTACAATCTATCCCATGAGTTTACAATCTATCCCATGATTTTACAATCTATACCATGAGTTTACAATCTAAGGGGTCCCATGAGCTTACAATCTATCCCATGAGCTTACAATCTATCCCATGAGTTTACAATCTATCCCATAGAAACATAGAAAAATGTCGGCAGATAAGAACCTTTCGGCCCATCTAGTCTGCCCAATTACATGAATACTTAACCTGGATTTATCTTTTGTTTAGGATAGCCTTATGCCTATCCCATGCCTGCTTAAATTCAATCACTGTTTTGGCCTCTACCACTGCTACTGGAAGACTGTTCCATGCATCCACCACCCTCTCAGTAAAATAATGCTTCCTGATGTTACTTTTAAACCTTTGCCCCTCTAATCTAAGACTATGTCCTCTTGTTTTGCTATTTTGTTTCCTTTTAAATATACTCCCTTCCTCTACCTTGTGGATTCCCTTTACGTATTTAAAGGTTTCTATCATATCTCCTCTGTCTCGTCTTTTTTCCAAGCTGTACATGTTAAGATCATTAAGCCTTTCCTGGTAACTTTTCTCCTTCAAGCCGTACACCATTTTAGTAGCCCTTCTCTGAACTCTCTCTAAGATGTCTATATCCTTCTGGAGATACGGTCTCCAGTACTGCACACAGTACTCCAAGTGAGGTCTCACCAGTGCTCTGTACAGTGGCAAGAGCACTTCCCTTTTCCTACTGCTAATACCTCTCCCTACACAACCAAGCATTCTGCCAGCATTTCCTGCTGCTCTATTACATTGACTACTTACCCTTAGATCCTCTGAAATAATGACCCCTAAATCCCTTTCCTCAGATGTTGAGGTTAGGACTGTATCAAATATTCTATATTCAGCCCTTGGGTTTTTACGTCCCAGGTGCATTATCTTGCACTTATCCACATTAAAACTCAATTGCCACAACTCCGACCATTTTTTTAGTTTACCTAAATCATTTGTCATTTGGCTGATCCCTCCAGGAACGTCAACCCTGTTGCAAATCTTTGTGTCATCAGCAAAAAGACATACTTTTCCATTAATACCTTCTGCAATATCACTAATATAAATATTAAAGAGAATGGGTCCAAGTAATGACCCCTGAGGTACCCCACTGGTAACAAGACCTTGCGCCGAATAAACTCCATTTACCACAACCCTCTGTTGTCTGTCACTCAGCCACTGCCTAATCCAGTCAACAATATTGGAATCTAAACTCAAAGATTGCAATTTATTGATAAGCCTTCTATGCGGAACAGTATCAAAAGCCTTACTGAAATCTAAATAAGCAATGTCTACTGCACCACCTGTGTCTATTATTTTTTACCCAATCAAAAAAATCAATAAGATTAGTTTGGCATGATCTCCCTGAGGTAAACCCATGTTGTTTCTGATCCTGTAATCTATGTGTTTTTAGATGTTCAACAATCCTTTCCTTTAACATGGTTTCCATTAATTTCCCCACTACTGACGTAAGACTAACTGGCCTATAGTTCCCCGATTCCTCCCTACTACCTTCTTGTAAATGGGCACAACATTTGCTAATTTCCAGTCTTCTGGGACGGCTCCCGTTAACAAGGATTGGTTAAATAAATCTGTTAATGGTTTTGCTATTACATCACTGAGCTCTTTTAATAATTTAGGGTGGATCCCATCAGGCCCCATTGACTTATTTGTCTTTACTTTAGACAGCTGCTGTAGAACCTCCTCCTCTGTAAACTGATATGTAAATGTCTCTTTAGTGTTCTCTCCTAACTGAGGTCCCTTTCCTTCCTTTTCTTCTGCAAAGACTGAACAAAAATATTCATTGAGGCAGTCAGCGAGACCTTTATCCTTTTCTACATACCTTCCTTCCTTTGTTTTTTAATCTAGCTAATCCTTGTTTTACTTTTCTTTTCTCGTTTATGTATCTAAAAAAATTTTTGTCCCCCTTTTTTACTGACTGAGCTATTTTCTCTTCTGCGTGTGCTTTGGAAGCTCTTATAAATTGCTTTGCCTCTTTCTGCCTAATCTTACAGGTTTGCCTATCTTCTTCACTCGGAGTTGTTTTATAATTATTGAATGCTATCTTTTTGTTCTTCACTATTTTCGCCACTTCTGCAGAATACCACAGTGGTTTCTTCCCTTTTTTGTTTTTGCTAACAAGCCGAATGCAATTTCCTGTGGCCTTCAATAATGCTTCCTTTAAATAATCCCATTTCTCCTGGACTCCCTTTAAACTCCTCCAGTCTGATAATGACTCCTTCACACAAAATCTCATTTTAGAAAAATCTGTTTTTTTAAAGTCTAAAACTTTCGTTCTTGTGTGGTGCGGCTCCATCCCTGTTGTTATATTAAACCATACTGACTGGTGATCACTAGATCCCAAATTTTCACCTACAACAACGTCTGATACCAAACCTCCATTTGTGAGTATTAAATCCAATATGGCCTCTTTACGGGTCGGCTCCTCAACTACTTGTGTTAGAGATAATCCAGTAGGAGTTTAGAATATTTGTACTCCTGGTGCACCCAGCTGTTTTGGTTTTCCAGTTCACATCAGGAAGATTAAAGTCCCCCATGATAATAACTTCCCCCTTCATTGCCATTTTGGCTATTTCCTCAACCAGCAGATTATCTAGTTCTTCTGCTTGTCCAGGGGGTCTATAGATCACACCTACACGAGCTACTGTATGATTGCAAATGTTAGCGTAACCCAAACTGACTCTATGTTCACCTCGCTCACTTTTATTTGGTTCGTTTCTATGTTGTTTTTCACATACAGGGCCACTCCTCCTCCTTTCCTACCTTCTCTGTCTTTTCTATATAAAGTGTACCCCGGAATTGTTATGTCCCAGTTATTTTTCTCACTGAACCATGTCTCAGTAACCGCCACTAAATCTACTTTTTCAGCTGCCATCATTGCCTCTAGTTCATTGATTTTATTGACTAAACTGCGAGCATTTGTAGACACGACTCTGAGCTTGTCATTTTTTACATCGCATGTTGCTTGCACCCTCCGATTTAGTTTTGGGGGACAATCAGGCAGATTGTTTTTTACCCTTTTGTCCCCCCCCTCCTAGTTTAAATATTTCTTTGCGAAACCTTTGAACTTCTCACTGAGAACATATGTTCCCCTATGAGTAAAATGCAAACCATCTTTTTTATACAGTTCCTTTCTGCTCCAATTAGAGCTATCATGGGACACAAAGCCAAATCCTTGCTCCCGACACCATTCCCGAAGCCACAAATTGAATTCCCTATTGCACATCTGCCTATCTTGAATGCTATGCACCGGCAAAACTTCAGAGAATGACACAGTGGACGCAATCTCCTGTATTTCACCTCCAAGAACACAAAAATCTTCCTTAATCTCAGAAACCTCATTGCTAGCCAAGTCATTTGTCCTAGATGGACTAGAACGTCCACTTCCCCTTGTTGCTTTGCTTGTTTGACAATATTGAGAATACGTCTCTTGTCTCTACGAGCAGTAGCCCCAGGAAGACATCTCACCAAACCACTACTCTCCAGCTCAACACCTCTTATGATAGAATCACCCAGCAACAATTGCCTTCTATCAAGTCCCACCTTTTCATTTTTTCCTTGGTTGCAGTGCTGCATACCTTAGGCATAGTGGATGGTGGTTCCTCAACTATGGTGTCTGAGCCTACATCCGTCTTATCACTACACTCTGAAAGTGCCTCAAAAGAATTAAGAAGAGCCACAGATTGTGGGACATGCTTTCTATCCACAACGCTAAGTCTACCAGATCCTACAGTAGTCCATCTGCCGCTCCTAGGAGGCCTCTGTGGCAGTGGCTTAGTAACAGTCATAGCCTGAGTTTCTCTAACAGATAATTTACAAATCTCAGACTTCAAACAGGCAATTTCCTGCTGCAATAAAGAGAGCTGCCTACATATCAGGCACACTCCAAACCTCCAAAAATTGGATCTAAAAACAAATGCATGACAGCTCTTACACTGGACCAAGACTGCCATTATAAAAGAA
Source organism: Leptobrachium leishanense (assembly GCA_009667805.1). NCBI lineage: Eukaryota > Metazoa > Chordata > Amphibia > Anura > Megophryidae > Leptobrachium > Leptobrachium leishanense. The sequence goes on along the minus strand of RXON01004084.1, from coordinate 77,287 downwards.
TGGATTTAAAACCAGCAAATCTTACCTTTTTTGTAGGTTTTCTACCTCCTGTCTAACCTCAGACTACCTCCAGAGTATCTCCAGAAGATCTCCTCTAAGTGCTCACTTTGAAGACTTCAGTTAGAAGGATTCCCAAGCTCAATTAGACCAAGCTAATATTCCACAAGCTTTATATAATCACCTAAGAACACCTCCCCCAGCAAGGAGTGGACAAGCTAAACCAAAAGCAAATACCACCCAATTGATTCCAATTGTATGCTAATCAGTATGAAAATGAGTCACCAGCCTAACCTAATTTACTCACCAGACCTAACTTGAAACCTTAAGATGAATAGAAAAGATCTGTTTGAAACAAAAATCTAAATCACTCACCAGAAGATCTCCTGTAAGGCTCACTTTGAAGACTTCACTTAGAAGGCTTCCCAAGCTCAATTAGACCAAGCTAATATTCCACAAGCTTTATATAATCACCTAAGAACACCTCCCCAGCAAGGAGTGGACAAGCTAAACCAAAAGCAAATACCACCCAATTGATTCCAATTGTATGCTAATCAGTATGAAAATGAGTCACCAGCCTAACCTAATTTACTCACCAGACCTAACTTGAAACCTTAAGATGAATAGAAAAGATCTGTTTGAAACAAAAATCTAAATCACTCACCAGAAGATCTCCTGTAAGGCTCACTTTGAAGACTTCACTTAGAAGGCTTCCCAAGCTCAATTAGACCAAGCTAATATTCCACAAGCTTTATATAATCACCTAAGAACACCTCCCCCAGCAAGGAGTGGACAAGCTAAACCAAAAGCAAATACCACCCAATTGATTCCAATTGTATGCTAATCAGTATGAAAATGAGTCACCAGCCTAACCCATGAGTTTCCCATGAGTTTACAATCTATCCCATGAGTTTACAATCTAAGGGGTCCCATGAGTTTACAATCTAAAGGGTCCCATGAGTTTACAATCTAAGGGGTCCCATGAGTTTACAATCTAAGGGGTCCCATGAGTTTACAATCTAAGGGGTCCCATGATTTTACAATCTAAGGGGTCCCATGAGTTTACAATCTAAAGGGTCCCATGAGTTTACAATCTATCCCATGAGTTTACAATCTATCCCATGAGTTTACAATCTAAGGGGTCCCATGAGTTTACAATCTAAGGCGTCCCATGAGTTTACAATCTAAGGGTTCTCATGAGTTTACAATCTAAGGGGTCCCATGAGTTTACAATCTAAAGGGTCCCATGAGTTTACAATCTAAGGGGTCCCATGAGTTTACAATCTATCCCATGAGTTTACAATCTAAGGAGTCCCATGAGTTTACAATCTAAGGGGTCCCATGAGTTTACAATCTAAGGGGTCCCATGAGTTTACAATCTAAGGGGTCCCATGAGTTTACAATCTATCCCATGAGCTTACAATCTATCCCATGAGTTTACAATCTAAGGGGTCCCATGAGTTTACAATCTAAGGGGTCCCATGAGTTTACAATCTAAGGGGTCCCATGAGTTTACAATCTAAGGGGTCCCATGAGCTTACAATCTATCCCATGAGTTTACAATCTAAGGGGTCCCATGAGTTTACAATCTAAAGGGTCCCATGAGTTTACAATCTAAAGGGTCCCATGAGTTTACAATCTAAAGGGTCCCATGAGTTTACAATCTATCCCATGAGTTTACAATCTAAGGGGTCCCATGAGTTTACAATCTAAGGGGTCCCATGAGTTTACAATCTATCCCATGAGCTTACAATCTATCCCATGAGCTTACAATCTATCCCATGAGCTTACAATCTAAGGGGTCCCATGAGTTTACAATCGATCCCATGAGTTTACAATCTAAGAGGTCCCATGAGTTTACAATCTAAAGGGTCCCATGAGTTTACAATCTATCCCATGAGTTTACAATCTATCCCATGATTTTACAATCTTTACCATGAGTTTACAATCTAAGGGGTCCCATGAGTTTACAATCTATCCCATGATTTTACAATCTTTACCATGAGTTTACAATCTAAGGGGTCCCATGAGTTTACAATCTAAGGGGTCCCATGAGTTTACAATCTAAGGGGTCCCATGAGTTTACAATCTAAGGGGTCCCATGATTTTACAATCTAAGGGGTCCCATGAGTTTACAATCTAAAGGGTCCCATGAGTTTACAATCTATCCCATGAGTTTACAATCTATCCCATGAGTTTACAATCTAAGGGGTCCAATGAGTTTACAATCTAAGGGTTCTCATGAGTTTACAATCTAAGGGGTCCCATGAGTTTACAATCTAAAGGGTCCCATGAGTTTACAATCTAAGGGGTCCCATGAGTTTACAATCTATCCCATGAGTTTACAATCTATCCCATGAGTTTACAATCTAAGGGGTCCCATGAGTTTACAATCTAAGGGGTCCCATGATATTACAATCTAAGGGGTCCCATGAGCTTACAATCTAAGGGGTCCCATGAGTTTACAATCTAAGGGGTCCCATGAGTTTACAATCTATCCCATGAGCTTACAATCTAAGGGGTCCCATGAGTTTACAATCTAAGGGGTCTCATGAGTTTACAATCTAAAGGGTCCCATGAGTTTACAATCTATCCCATGAGTTTACAATTTACGGGGTCCCATGAGTTTACAATCTAAGGGGTCCCATGAGTTTACAATCTAAAGGGTCCCATGAGTTTACAATCTATCCCATGAGCTTACATTCTAAGGGATCCCGTGATCTTACAATCTAAATGGTCCCATGAGTTTACAATCTAAGGGGTCCCATGAACTTACATTCTGAGGGGTCCCATGAGTTTACAATCTATCCCATGAGTTTACAATCCAAGGGTTTACATGAGTTTACAATCCAAGGGGTCCCAGGAGTTTACAATCTAAGGGGTCCCATGAACCTCTGAGCACAGACCCACCTCAGCACTGAGCAACCACTACTAAATAACTAAAACAAAAAAGAAAATTGCGCTCCCTAATCACACACTCCAAATAATAATAATAAAAAAAAAAACAACAGTTGGGCACACAAGCTCACACCCCCTGCAAGCACAGACAACCCGCTATTAGAATTAAAAATGGTATTTCCTTGACGTTGCTGTGCTTTCATTTCGGCGAACATTCATGCACACCTCACTTAACAATAGACTGCCCTCTGGGCAGGCTTTCCACCTAGTATTCTATAATACTGCACATCGTGTGAACGAGTTAATTTTTTTTCCTCTTGACACCAGCGGGGCTCCGTACCTTATTATCAATTGAGCATTGTTTAAACACCACGGCCTACCTGAGTATTGTTACTGACCATCCATGTCCATCCCTTTATGAGCACAGTGTCCCCTGTATCTTGTAATGGCTCCTTCCAGCAGGATAATGCACCATGTCATCCCTTTATGAGCAAAGTGTCCCCTGTATCTTCTGCCAGCTCCTTCCAGCAGTGTAATGCACAATGTCCATCCCTTTATAAGCACAGTGTCCCCTGTATCTTCTGATGGCTCCTTCCAGCAGGATAATGCACCCTGTCCATCCCTTTATGAGCACAGTGTCCCCTGTATCTTCTGATGGCTCCTTCTAGCAGGATAATGCACTGTGTCCATCCCTTTATGAGCACAGTGTCCTGTCATAGAAATTAATCTACTATCAATTCCCTAATGTAGTTTGATCCGCTGCACTTACAAGCAGCTCTCTGCTATCCCTGCAATACTTACCTGAACGCCCGCAGTAAGGAGACCCTGAGACTCTGCTGTGGGATTCTGCATCCTCACCCAGAAAAAGCCACACACACACGTTGTTTCTAGATGGAGTTCATCTGCCCAATTGTCTGTGTGACTCTTGGTCAGCTTAATTTAATACACAAATAGCACAACGCCCAGTGGCCCCCTGGCTGTACAACAGAAAACCAGTTTGCCCAGTAATTACATTTACATATCAAAAGGACAGGGGAGTGGACTAGAATGACCGACCGGCCTCCTATACATGACCTTTCCTGAGTCATCTCCATGGTCCCCGTCAGCCATGTTTGTCCGACCATCCCCCATCACTGTCAGTATGGACCCCACTCAGATACTGCTCAGAGTGATCAGTATCTGAGTGCAGATCAGTCTACTCATTCTTATGGATTATTGACAATTTATCTGTGGAGGCAATACAGTTATTATCTGTGCACGGTACGAGTGTCCAGACAAGGCTTAAATGTCTTAAAAGCAGGTATGTATCCAGAAAGGGATAGCGTAGCCGCAACAGAGATATAATACGTATCTCTCGTTATGCAGACTTCACTTCTCCAATGTGCATAGACATTGGGAGGTAAGGAGCCCAGCGTATTGCACTTAGTACTCACCAACCGCCAAACGCCTACACACACTGAGAACACATCTCTAAACCCAAGAGAAGGTTTTCATACTGACGGTTTTGCCGCTGGTTCTGATTAACCCAAAATACACTCTGCTAGAACGATTCTCAGTTTAATCCAAACACAGGGAGACAGATGACAATTTATAAAAACACACACATCCTAGAATATAATGTCCACATAATAAAATTTCCACAACAGTCCCCTGTATCTTCTGATGGCTCCTTCTAGCAGGATAATGCACCATGTCCATCCCTTTATGAGCACAGTGTCCCCTGTATCGTCTGATGGCTCCTTCTTCCAGCAGGATAATGCAACATGTCCATCCCTTTATGAGCACAGTGTCCCCTGTATCTTGTGATGGCTCCTTCCAGCAGGATAATGCAACATGTCCATCCCTTTATGAGCACAGTGTCCCCTGTATCTTCTGATGGCTCCTTCCAGCAGGATAATGCAACATGTCCATCCCTTTATGAGCACAGAGCCCACTGTATCTTCTGATGGCTCCTTCCAGCAGGATAATGCAATGTGTCACAAAGCTCAAATCATCTCACACTGCTTTCTGGAACATGTCAATGAGGTCACTGTGCTCCAATGGCCTCAACAGTCCCCAGACCTCAATATGTTGCTTACAATTTGAGTAAAAATGAAGGAGAATCATGGTTAGGGTTAACCCTAATCTTAAAGTGACCCTAACTCCGAAACTAACATTAGTGTAGTATTTACACCGTACACGAGTCAGAAAATTGATGCAACTATCCACTGACATAACTATTTTTACCTGGCAACCAAAATAGATGCACCCACTAACACATATAAAATACTTACTAAACTAAACAAACATGAGAAAAACACAACACATGTAAGATCTCAGCAACATAAACACAATAAGTGCATTTCATTTTTTGGTGGTACTGGCCCTTTAAATTGTATTAAGAAGCGCAACACTGACACCTTGTGGGCTGTATAGGTAATACCGTCATGTGTCACATTTCTTTCAGTCCTCAGTGCTGCATATTAAAAAGGTGAAAATGAATTGCTCACACGCACACAGGAATATCCCACACTATGAATTAAATTAATCTCCTCACCCGCTGCTGTTTGAGTATTAAGGGATCTATAGACCTCCATCTGTAGCCAGAGATTGAGGGGTTAATCAGGATATCAAACAGCCCAGCCACGCTGATATAAGCCCCTCACCTGCCAGCCAATAGGAGTATGCGCTTAAGGATTGTACTCACAGGGATACGTGAATAAACTGCACAAACACAAATTGTTCCCGTGTGATTCATGTTCAGATTGATTCGTTTCCGCATTCTGTCATTGAGTCGTGTTTCATTATTATTACTAGTTAAGCCTGCCCGGAGCTCAGTCTATGGTTGTTGTCGCCAGCTCAGAATTCATGTCCACATATTTGGTTTTCAATGTCCTATCCAAGAGTATCTCTCTATATAAATGCGTTTGTAACGCGTCTGTCGCCGTCTCATCCGCCCAGAACGCCGCGGGACCCCGGACAGAGAGGTTAGTATCTCCGCTGGAGCTCCCGCTTGCGGATCACGTGTGGGGCACGTGCTCCACACGCCATCCGCAGTGAAAGGCGTCCAGCCGCCTGTGCCGCGTCGGTTGGATGCACGCGCACCCAGCAGTACGCTGGTTGCGCGCGCATTTGGAGACGGTGGCGTGGCGACGGACACGCCACCGTCATACTGTATAATTGTATAGATTATTCTCATCAGTTATATAGCGCCAACAGTTTCCGAAGCGCTTTTAAAATAACCAAAGGGAGCGAGATATAGATAAACACACATAGGATGGAAACAAGAGGTGTAGAGGGTCCTGCTCATAGGAGCTTGTTTTGATTCGTTCACTGCAGTGTCATGGAGTCGCCTTTTGCTTTGTTGTGGTGTCCTGTCATTGAGTCGCCTTTTGCTTTGTTGTGGTGTCCTGTCATGGAGTCACCTTTTGCTTTGTTGTGGTGTCCTGTCATGGAGTCGCCTTTTGCTTTGTTGTGGTGTCCTGTCATGGAGTCGCCTTTTGCTTTGTTGTGGTGTCCTGTCATTGAGTCGCCTTTGGCTTTGTTGTTGTGTCCTGTCATTGAGTCGCCTTTTGCTTTGTTGTGGTGTCCTGTCATTGAGTCGCCTTGGCTTTGTTGTGGTGTCCTGTCATGGAGTCGCCTTTTGCTTTGTTGTGGTGTCCTGTCATGGAGTCGCCTTTTGCTTTGTTGTGGTGTCCTGTCATTGAGTCGCCTTTTGCTTTGTTGTGGTGTCCTGTCATGGAGTCGCCTTTTGCTTTGTTGTGGTGTCCTGTCATGAAGTCGCCTTTTGCTTTGTTGTGGTGTCCTGTCATTGAGTCGCCTTTGGCTTTGTTGTGGTGTCCTGTCATGGAGTCGCCTTTTGCTTTGTTGTGGTGTCCTGTCATGGAGTCGCCTTTTGCTTTGTTGTGGTGTCCTGTCATTGAGTCGCATTTTGCTTTGTTGTGGTGTCCTGTCATGGAGTCGCCTTTTGCTTTGTTGTGGTGTCCTGTCATTGAGTCGCCTTTTTGATTTGTTGTGGTGTCCTGTCATGGAGTCGCCTTTTGCTTTGTTGTGGTGTCCTGTCATGGAGTCGCCTTTTGCTTTGTTGTGGTGTCCTGTCATTGAGTCGCCTTTTGCTTTGTTGTGGTGTCCTGTCATGGAGTCGCCTTTTGCTTTGTCGTGGTATCCTGTCATTGAGTCGCCTTTTGCTTTGTTGTGGTGTCCTGTCATGGAGTCGCCTTTTGCTTTGTTGTGGTGTCCTGTCATTGAGTCGCCTTTTGCTTTGTTGTGGTGTCCTGTCATGGAGTCACCTTTTGCTTTGTTGTGGTGTCCTGTCATGGAGTCGCCTTTTGCTTTGTTGTGGTGTCCTGTCATGGAGTCGCCTTTTGCTTTGTTGTGGTGTCCTGTCATTGAGTCGCCTTTGGCTTTGTTGTTGTGTCCTGTCATTGAGTCGCCTTTTGCTTTGTTGTGGTGTCCTGTCATTGAGTCGCCTTTGGCTTTGTTGTGGTGTCCTGTCATGGAGTCGCCTTTTGCTTTGTTGTGGTGTCCTGTCATGGAGTCGCCTTTTGCTTTGTTGTGGTGTCCTGTCATTGAGTCGCCTTTTGCTTTGTTGTGGTGTCCTGTCATGGAGTCGCCTTTTGCTTTGTTGTGGTGTCCTGTCATGAAGTCGCCTTTTGCTTTGTTGTGGTGTCCTGTCATTGAGTCGCCTTTGGCTTTGTTGTGGTGTCCTGTCATGGAGTCGCCTTTTGCTTTGTTGTGGTGTCCTGTCATGGAGTCGCCTTTTGCTTTGTTGTGGTGTCCTGTCATTGAGTCGCATTTTGCTTTGTTGTGGTGTCCTGTCATGGAGTCGCCTTTTGCTTTGTTGTGGTGTCCTGTCATTGAGTCGCCTTTTTGATTTGTTGTGGTGTCCTGTCATGGAGTCGCCTTTTGCTTTGTTGTGGTGTCCTGTCATGGAGTCGCCTTTTGCTTTGTTGTGGTGTCCTGTCATTGAGTCGCCTTTTGCTTTGTTGTGGTGTCCTGTCATGGAGTCGCCTTTTGCTTTGTCGTGGTATCCTGTCATTGAGTCGCCTTTTGCTTTGTTGTGGTGTCCTGTCATGGAGTCGCCTTTTGCTTTGTTGTGGTGTCCTGTCATGGAGTCGCCTTTTGCTTTGTTGTGGTGTCCTGTCATGGAGTTTGCTTCGGATGAATCACCCAAAATGCGTAATACTACTACAAATATACTGGGATTCAGTGAAAGAGTGTATTGTGTGTGTAGAGATTTGTGAGTATGGTGCCAACCAGTGTACAAGTTCTATATTCCCGCAACTCTTAATGGGTCTCGTTGTGCGTGGGAGCAATGCCCCCTACTGGTATCCCAGTATATCGCTATATGTGTACTGGAGACTGTGATAGAGCAAGAGGCCAAAATATTACAATAAATGAGGGAAAAAACCTATATGCAGGCTGAAACGAGTAAGATGACATACTACAAGGGTGTATTATATACATATTTTCACCTACTGGTTCCCTTCTTGTGTGTGACAGGGTGCAGTATATTGCCCTATTTGAGATGAATCTGAGCCGTATACAGTAAGGGACCAGAATATTACATTCAATACGATAAACGTTTATATACAGAAAAAGGAGCAGAAATCCGATCAATGAATACATGTATCAGAGTGTGTAGAGTCCAAGTGAACCAGCACCAATAAACAGCTCAACGTGAAGCCCAGATTTGTATCCAGACAGATTCTAATAAAGTAATTTAAGTTGTATAGATATGTAATTGTAATAGTGTAATTCAAATAAATGGTACCACTCACATGGTGGGGAGCCCTCAAATGTGTGGCTCATATGATTAGGTCTATGGACCAGTCAAGGCAGTTCTCCCTTCTTGTCAGCGGAGTAAGGAAATCACTCAGGGTCTGACACTGTTCTCCAGATCCGTCCCTCCAAGAAAGAATAGTAATGCATTCACCTTGTGTGTTGACAAATGTCTGGTAAAAGTTATACCAAAAGGCTACTCACATTTGTGGATGTCTTAACCAGTATCTTAGATGTTAAGCAGCTGGTGATTCTCCCGTTTCCTCCTGTGCTTGGGAAATAACGGATGGTCCACAGCCTCTCCTTTAGGTTGTGCCTGCCTCTGGTGAGAAGTGCCAGCTGCACCATCTCCAGGTATCGCGATCAGCTGCTGGAGAGAATGTGCTGTGGCCGATATCTCCTCAGAAAAGGATTGGAGCTCAGAGCAGACAGCCCAGTATCCAGTAGGGATGTGCGTTTTGGGTTTCGGAATTTCGGAATTTTCACGAAATTTCCCGATTCGTGTCTTCGGATTCAGCCGAATTTCCGAATCGGATCGGACCCGAAAACCGACAGATCCGAAAAGTTTTCCGAGCCGAAAGGAAAAATTTTCGGATTTTTCGAATGGACTTGAAATGTGTCAAATCGAAATTTATTTTTGCTCTATTCATGATTTCGGTTCCATTCGTGATTTCGGTTCCATTTCGGTAATTCTGGACATCGTATATTTAACTATTATCAGTTATATCGTTGATTCTGTACATTTTGTATTTGTAAATGCGTATCACTTGTTTCTTGTGGCATTCGGGTCAGTTTAGCGTTTTTTAAATCGTTTTGTTCATTTTTTTTGTTCCTTGGCTTTCATACCATTTTAATATGATTAAATAAAGTTGTGAAATGTATATTCAATTATTCATAAGAAAAAAAGGATCTTTATTTAATAAAAAAAACACGATAGAATCACCAAAATTATCGTATCGACAGAATGAATTATCGGATCCGAAAAACAAACCAAATTAATTATATAAAAATATGTAAAGTATAAAAAAGTAAACCATAGTAGTTTACGTCAAAACGAATTGAGTTAGACACTTTGAAACGAGGAGAACAGACGTTCCGAAAAAAACGAAAATTTCCGAAATCACAAAAAGTCGATACAAAAAACGAGCAGAGTGACCCGAAAACACGAAAAATGGTCGATTTTCTGAAAAAAAATGTATCCGAAAAACGAGCTGAACCGAATCGAAACAGAAATCGACCGAAACGAGCCGAATCGAAAATTTTAAACATCTGAACGAATCGAACCGAAAAAAAATCGGTGCACAAGTCTAGTATCCAGGAGGCACACACACATATTGAAACCACAGTCCCCTCAACTGCTACATTATAATTATTCCCCTGTGGTTGGTTCCAGAGTACACAGGCACTCTGCTCAATTGCTGGCTCCTCACCTGGAGCTGCGTAGAGCAACGCTGGCGGTGTGGGGCTGTTCTCCGCTCCCCAGAGATCCAGGCCATCCAAATGAGGGCAAGGGCTGGCTACACCAGGCCCTGCTGCCAGCAATTCCGCTAGAGGAACAGTTTTTCCCTTGGGAATCATCAATTCCAGCATGCTGTCCTCCTTGCTCACAGGCTCTGGCGTCACCACAACTTTGGGGCAGAGGTCTGTGAAACTCTGCCCAGTGGCCAGCATTTCCTCTGGGAGGGTGGCAATCTCCTGGGGACAAGACTTCGCCAGAGAGCTCCATCCCTCTCTCTCAGCACTCTAAGATATCCTCCAGACGCCACTCCGATTCACTCCCAAAATCTGGATCCTCCACTAGCTTTTCATGTAACAGCCCCAGGCTGCTGTAGCCGTTGCCTTCCGTCTGGCTGTAATCCGCTAGCCAGGGGTACACATTTGCTGCATACCACCAGAGGTCTCTGTATCTTTCGTGTAGTGCCATTTTTTTCAGGACCAGTCTGCGGAGCTCCTGCACATCCTCTTCTGGTCGTTGTTCTCCCAGGGCCACCATCCAACTCTCCAATATTAATTCGTACCTAACGTATCCGAATTTGATAATTTTGCTGTTGTACATTTGCTCGGCTTGGAGAGCTTCCCACCACATCATCATGCGGATCATCACACTCTCTTCCAGCAGGACCTGTTCTGTCTTCGGTCCGCTATGCTGGTTCTGCTGTTCTTTCAACCTTCGTCTGAAATCTGTTTCCATGACTGCTGCCATCTCCTGCTTGCTTCTGCCTTCTGGATATCAAATCCCGGTGGTGGTTTGAATGTCCTTAGACTGTAGGAAGCATCCGACCGCTGCCACCACTGTAACAGATCTCTGTGCCGCGACAGGGTCACATCTGTCGATGCCGCTTCCTCGCTGGACATCCGGGTTCCCCTTGTGTCTCCCATGTCTTTCTCCAGGATTTAGCCGCAGCTTAAAGAAGGGCACACGCAGAGAGCCTGGCAAGCATCTCCCAGAAATAAGCCTAGTTTGTAAATCTGGTGCCTTTCGTTGGAACAGCAAGCAGAGTGTAGCTGCTACTCAAACCATGAACCGTGACTGCATGTAGGGTCAGAATAGAACTGGTTTAATCAGGGAAACACACATACATTTATACGTTCACACATGGGTCATTTATATACACAAACCCCCATTAGAAACTGCTAGGGGACCCAACCAGACTGAAACAGATAATTGGACAACCATTTACTTTGTGGAAGGCGAAAAATAATTAGATTAGGCAGATAGTTTAAATTAAAAATTACTTAACATTTCTAACAAGGCAGGACAGTGGGAATCGGGATAACATATTTACAACCTACTCAAATAGAAATGGATAAGCACATTCTCAAGCATGTATACTCACACACCTCAGATGCATGTATACTCACAGACCCTAGACGCATGTATACACTCACAGACCCCAGACGCATGTATACACTCACAGACCTCAGACGCATGTATACTCACAGACCTCAGACGCATGTATACACTCAGACCTCAGATGCATGTATACCCACAAACACTGGGACTGTTGGCAGAATGCAATAACATCATTCCGCCATAATTCCCATCTGGCTGGCTGCATCGCACCGAGCGGCTGCCGACTTATGAAGGCTGTGATGCTGACAGGATCCAAAACCATGCGATGAAACCCTGGCACCTCCTTTCATGCAATGAAGATAGTGTCAGACCAGGTTTTCCGGCTGCCCTGTGATACATCCAGGTTGCCGAGATTCCTGCCTGGGTATTCTGAATTCTCCTAGGAGACTCAGGTGTACCCCATCCCACCTGACAAGTTCTCTTCAATATTGAGTCACACCCTTTGCTCAAGCCTTCAGCATTGATGCTCCTTTACTCATAAAGTCCTGTTCTTACCTGCTCCTGTTACTTGCCACTTCCTGCCAAAGATCCTGGATATTGCCCTAACCACCCTACCTGAATTATACATTTGTACTACACCTGGATTCCCTTTGTACCCCTTAAGCTGCCTGCTGCGCCCCTACATTTACCACCCTAAGGTCCTTTCCAAGTTCATTGTGTCCCCCAAGTATCCTTGTACCTTTTTAGGTTTTCTCGTGTTTCTCTCAAGTTTACTCAAGACCCCCGCTCTATTCAAGGCCCTCGTACCCTTAAGGACTCCTGGTTACCTCTCCCGTGTTCCTGTCTTTGATGTTTACTATGTGTCCCACTATCATGACTGATTAAACCTGGGACCTCCTTGACCCATACCCCTTAAATCTAAAGAAAGACACAACAACTTCTTAACTGGAAAGGGCCACAGCTTTATTAAATCCACCATGTAATCCAGCAGTGCTTTTCCTCCAGTATCTGCCCTACTACGCCTGTAATAGGCAGTTCACCGATCCAAAACCAGGAGCTCGTCACCCCACCTGACCGAGATCAAGCGGGGCTCGTCTCGTTAATGCCTCACCCGAAGGCGGCTTAACCATTTAAAGCACCGCTGTCCAGGAACCACGCCAACGCCAGGGGCACCATGCGCCTCCTCGATCCCCGACATCAAACCAAGCAAAAAGATATCCAAACCAATGTCCGTCAAATGGACCCCATCACCCCGAATCACATTCCGATTGTCGCCTTCCAACTTCTTGTGACGGATCGCCACCCCCCCTAATTGCCGAACAAATTTAGAAACTTCCCTATTAACCCTCTTCCTGGCCTTGTCAATGGCCCGTGGCGCTGCCATCTCCTCCCAACGAGGTTGAGAAATAATGTCGGACCACACCAGTGACAATCCCCCAAATTTAGCAAAACAGCGGGCCAGATCCAGCTTCATAGCCCGAATCAGGTCCACCGAACTAACCGTCCCCAAATCATTCCCCCCAGCATGAACAACTAAAATAACCTCCCTGGGAACCCTCCCAGCCAAAATATCACATTCCTTCGACACCCGATCCCAACACAACCCCCGTATACCCAACCAGCAAATCTTCACCACTTGCGTTGAAAAACCAAGGTTCCTGCCATGCGGCCGTTGTTCAGCCCGCACGGCCGCCCAATGCACGAAGGAATGACCCAATATCCAGACCAACTGCGGGGAAGTACCTGAAATTATAAAAAATTAGGACGAACATACGATCGAAATCGATTCGATCGCCACCTGCCCAACCGACGAAGCATGCCGTCCGACACGCCCGCAGCCACCGTCGCCGCGCCAATCCGAAAAGAATGGGAGGCAAACAATCCTGGGTCGTAACCCAACACTTGCACGCATCGCTTAAAAACTGCCGAAAATTGATACCGGGTCAGAGGAACCCCATTAAGGTGAACCAAAAAGGAGTCAATCAAATCTGGACGAACCGCTAAATACTCCCGCGTGAGGCTCAAAGGACACCCAATCCCCCCAACCGCATCCAACGTAATCAGCACACCCCTACCCAACTGATCCGTCTTGGACCTGGCAATCAAAACCCGCACCTGAGCGGCAGCCACCGTGACATTCGCAAAGCGCAAGGCAGAATGGGTCCGAGAGTTAGGAGCAACCAGCTCTCCCACCCTCAAAGCCCCATAAAAAGCGAAGGCAAACGCCACCCGAAATAAACGCACTTCAAAAAGATCGCGACAGACCCCACTTAAAACCTCCAACAAATCCAAAAACATGGAGCCAGAAACCGGGCGCCGAACATCAGGCATCGCTGTTCGTCTCCAACCCGAAACAATTCTGTGAAGCAAGAAATCCCGACCAACATCCTCCCACCCAATCGCCTTGCACAAAAACGAAAGGGCAGTCAGTACTCTGGCCGCTCCCGAATCAGAGCCCCCTTGCTCCCGGAGGGAATTGAAATAAATCAAGGTGGCCCACCTTCTATCCTCCGCCGTTTGCCAACCCCGTTCCCCCCGTGCCACCAACCCCCACCTCCGCCAGACCTGAGAGTAGGCAGTCCACGATGCTCCCGACAAAGAGGCCTCCAGCAACATTCTCAGCCCGGCGAAGCGAGGGTCCAGAGCCACAGAGGAAAGGGTGTCGCAGCCCTCGCTGACCCCGGAGCCACCTGCCAAAAACGGTCCCACTGGAACCGAGAGAGCGCGTCAGCAATCACGTTCTGAACACCCGGCACATGACGAGCCCGCAACCAAACATTTCGCTCTAGACAAGGCAGCACCAGGTGTCGCAAAAGAGCCAAGACAGGAGGGGAACCAGACGACGAACGATTCACCACCTGCACCACGCCCAGGTTGTCCGTCCAGAACACTGCCCGCCTATTAGCCAGACGCTCCCCCCACAGCTCCAGGGCCACAATCAACCGAAAAAGTTCCAGAAACGTGAGATTCCTCACCAACTCAGACGCTGCCCAATGCGGGGCCACGCTTCAGCACACCAAGCGCCCTGGAAGTACACTCCAAAGCCATGCGCCCCAGACGCATCCGCAAAAAGCTCGAGGGACTGATTGTCCACGTCCACCTCCTGCCAATACTTCAGCCCATTGTACTGCAGCAAGAAGGATTGCCACACCACCAGGTCCGCCTTCAAAGCACTAGAGATGCGAACAAAGTGGTGAGGTGGGCGTGCCCCGGCAGTCGCCAGAGACAACCTGCGACAAAAAGCCCGGCCCATTGGCATCACCCGGCACGCAAATGTCAGGTGACCCAATAGCGACTGAATCTCTGAAAGCCGCATTTTCGCAACCCCTTGCGCCCTCCCCACCAACCGCAACAGAGCACCACAATTATGGAATAACCTCCCAGACACCATCAAATCTTCCCCCAGTCTTAAGTCACTCAAAAGCTCCTTACTAACATACCTCAATACAGAATGCACCTGTAAACATGTAACACAGTGACTATATACAGAATGCACCTGTAAACACGTAACACAGTGACTATATACAGAATGCACCTGTAAACATGTAACAGTGACTATATACAGAATGCACCTGTAAACATGTAACAGTGACTATATACAGAATGCGCCTGTAAACATGTAACAGTGACTATATACAGAATGCACCTGTAAACATGTAACAGTGACTATATACAGAATGCGCCTGTAAACATGTAACAGTGACTATATACAGAATGCACCTGTAAACATGTAACAGTGACTATATACAGAATGCGCCTGTAAACATGTAACCTAGTGACTATTTCCTACATATTTATTTTCTGTTAATCGGTATATTTGTGTTGTTGTTTTCAATATCTTGCATTGTATTACTTTGTATTTCTGTAACTGTAACACTTCAATGTTCTTGAACCCAGGACATACTTGAAAACGAGAGAAATCTCAATGTATCCTTCCTGGTAAAATCCTTTATAAATAAATAAATAAATAAATAAAATAAACAAGGTCTGGATTTTGTCGACCGGCAAACGGAAAACACGGAGGATGGTATCGATCTCAATGCCCAAAAAAGCATGCGATTGAACCGGGCCCTCCGTCTTCTCCTCAGCCAACGGCACACCAAACTCTCCCGCAACCTCACGGAAAATCTGCAGCAGCGCGGCGCAGTCGCCGGAATCCGCCGGTCCCACAAACAGGAAATCATCAAAATAATGGACCACCGAATTCCGTCCAGCGCGCCGACACACCACCCAGTGCAAAAAGGAAGAAAACAATTCAAAATAATAACAAGAGATCGAGCAGCCCATTGGCAGACAACGGTCGTAGTAAAAACCCCCACGAAAGGAACACCCCAGCAAATGATAGCAGTCCGGTCGAATTGGCAACAAACGAAACGCTGACTCAATGTCCCCTTTTAGCCAACAAACAACCAGGACCAACATCCCGCACAATCTGCAATGCTTCGTCAAAAGAAGAATATCGCACGCGACATCCCTCTTTTCCAATACCGTCATTAACAGAAATACCGGCCGGGTAGGAAAGATGGTGGATCATGCGGAACTTACCCTCCTCCCTCTTGGGCACAATGCCCAACGGAGACACCCGAAGATTTGAAAAGGGGAGCTCCGCAAAAGGACCCACCATCCGACCCAACCGAACCTCCTTAGCCAACTTGTCCGCCACTACCTCGCCTTGCTGATGCACAGAAATTAAATTTTGAGAAAATTGAGGAAAATCCGAAGCCACATGCGGAATAACAAAACCGTCACGAAAAACCCTCAAACAATAACTCAGCGCATCGCCTATTGGGGTACCTGTCTAGCCAAGGAACCATAGCCCGAACCATCACCGGGGTGATCCCTTCTATCAGGCTTACCCCGACCTGGAGCCCTAAAGGCCGCGCTATGTCCCTTTCTAAAGCATCGAAATGCCGGGTGGGATCCCCCACAGGAAGAAGACTCATGTTTGAAACGGCAATTAGCGGACCAACGGCACTGGGACTCATTGAAGAGCCAGCACCACCCCTTTCCGGTACCCGCTGGCGCTCCTGGGGTTCTGGGCGCCGCGGATCCAGGAAAGGGTGACACCACTGGTCGGTTCGGCGTCATAAGCAGCAGCCACAGATTGGTGTCCTGCAAATCAAAACGAAGCCCGGGCCGCACCGCCATCTTCTGACGAAACTGTTTTTCATATTTAAACCAGCAAAGCCCCCCGTAAATTTTGTAAGCCCCCCAAATCAGATCCAAATTATAAAATAAAGCCATGTCACGCTCCGGAAATCGCTCGCACAAAATCGTGCTATAAGCCAAAAAAACCTGAAGCCAATTGCCAAACGTCTGGGGCAATGACTTCACTTTCTCCTTATCCTTGTTCCCTGGTAACGGATCCATGCGTCTAGGACGATCAACCGTCTCCCTATCCGGAGAAATTAAAGTGAGCACGTCTACGTACTCCCCCTTCCAAATCTTCTCCCGCACCTCCGCAGCGACAATCAAGCCCAGCGGAGACAAATCACACGCCCCATAAGAACGCACCTCCGCACCAAACGCACCAAGCCCCGGAGCCCCACTAACCAGCGTTGCAGGACCGCTCAAAGATGCAGGAGCCAAGACCACTGCCGCGGCAGAAACCGGGGCATTCACCACAATCGGTAACGCTGCGCCAAGCACCGCAGGGGCCGGAACGGGAGCAGAGGCAAGAGGAATACTCCCAGAGGGAGCAGTTTCAGGGACCCCCAAAGCAGCCGAACTAGACGTGAAAGCAGATGCCTGCGCTGCGCCCCCGGCAATAACTCCCCCAGCAGGGGACCCAGACGCATGCGACACAGCAGATGTCCTATCTTGCCACTGTCTGAGGGCCTCAACCAGGGTTTCCATGAACCCCGTTGTTAACCCACCGATACTACCTGACGCAGCTGCGGCCGAAAGGTCCCCTGAGCCAGCAACCGCACCACCAAGGTCAGACTCACGTGCTGCCAGAAGGGACGATCTTCCTGGAGCCACCGGGACAGCAGGAACAAGCGGGACCGGCGATGAGCGCCCTGGAACCACACGACCAGACGACATCTGCACGTTCAGCATACCCCCGGACCTGGACCCAGAGCCACTCACAGCCGGAGCGTGCCGATTACGGTCCCCACGAGCCACAGAAGGAACTCCAGAAACCGATAAGGAAGCCACCGACTGATCCACTGCCGCCACTCTCGAATCCACCGCCACTGCAGTCGCCGAAACCACCATTCTCCTCCTATTTCCGGCAACAACATGGGCGCCGCCATCTTGGGGGCGTGTCCGGCGCGTTGCCCGTGACGCCGCGGGCCTGCGCCGAGTAGGTGGGGGCCTTTGAGCGGAAGTCGTTGATTCTGCCATTACACTTCCGGCCGCCGGGAGTAAAGGCTGCGCTCGAGGGCTCCTGGATCGCGCCAACCGCCGGCTATCCTGACGGGTACGTGGGGCGCCCCTCCTCCCAATCCTTCCATCCAGCTCCGCGCCAACTGGTCGAAGGCCATCCACCGCCGCATCCACAACCTGGGGAAGAGCTGCGGGAGAAAGTATGCTCACCCTCCTCCGCAAACCAGCTCGACGTCCACGCGGCGGCGTATCCATGACTACCGATCCTTCTGAAGACCCGGAACCGGCATCCTGCGCAGCTGCTCCACCGTCAGGCACCCGTATCCCACGAGGGCTTGGAGAACTTGGACTCAGGTGCACCGGAGGCCTAGAACGCCGCTCTCTCTGCCACTGGCGGGGCTCCTCAGGTTCCTCCGGAGACTGATCCCGAGCTGGCACCTATGCCTCCACGAGAAGGTCCAGCATGGTCGAACCCCGAGCCGCAGCATGCTCCCTCAGCTGCTCCAACAACGCATCCAGTGAAGTAGATGCCATATCAGCAAACAATTCCCGAACAGATCAGCAAACAAATCAGCAAACTAATCACCACGTTTTCATATTTTCTTTCTCTCTCACAGAATCTCCTTGATGCACAGTTGAAGCTGGCCGGGAACAAAGCGACAGAACACACCCCCACAGATGCATATATAGGTAAGTGAAACAATGTTGCACATATGACCAATGGCTCCACATTTCTTATCTGACCATCCGGCCCAGGCCATCAGTCATGTCCCCCTTCCTTAAAGGTGCAGGGGATTCTATCCTGGTCAACCTACTATAAGTCCTGCTCATTGTCCACCTATTGCTTGCTCCCCTGTTCTTGCCTCTGTCTCCACCATTTCCCCCAAGTGTGTGTGTGTGTGTATATATATATACATCTCGCCGCATACTGGGCTCATATCTACAAGGCCAGAAGATCATGCGGGAGCACGGCTGGAGGCTGCTTTACAGCCTGGTGACCCCTTGGTGCAAAACGGCCAGCTGGAGGGAAATGCTGGCAGAATGCTATTAATGCATTTTACCAGCAGCCCCTCGGAGACCGGCAAGCCAGCCCAGCGACTGCTGCCGGTTATCGGCAGAGGTACCAAGTAATCGTGTAAATGCCGGTAAGGGCCCTGATACCAATACCAGTATCGGTATCGGTGCATCCCTAGTATGAAGTAATATTAGCCCTATGCATTACTTTATTATTATTTATTGTTATAATCGACTTATGTTTCATTTTATATGTTCTAAGGTTGGAACGCGAGAATTTCAAACACACTGATATAAAAATCTCAGATTCCGGGAGGATTTGAACCTATGAGATTTTCAGCAAAGAGCGTGGGACAGTTTGGTGACGGGAGTAAAGCTGATATACTGCATAACATTAATATATAAAGTGACATTATTGTGGAGGCACGTGTGACGGGATGAAAGTCCGTCTCTATCTAACCCCCTTGATGCCGTCAGGCCCGACTACCGAGTGGCACGACACTCGGCGTCTCGAGTGGCCCGAGTAGGGAGATTGCGTTGCTTTGGCGTCTTCTGAGAAGGCGAGGCACCCACGTTGGAGATCAGCCCGACTACCGAGTGTCACGGCACTCGGCGCCTCGAGCAGCCTGATCTACTGACCTCTTGATGGTACGAGGATGGCTGCTGGGCTGGCAGTGGTTCCGTTTAAGCGGAGACCCGGGGTTGATTCGGTCCTCCGACTCGGGGTTGTCGCAGCGTTTTCGATGCGGCTTTGTAGCGTTTCGGACTCGGTAGCGCCGATTCGAGACTTCCGAATCAGCGGGCGAGTCAAGATACTGTGCTGCCTTGGGGATCCCATTCCTGGGGTGAGTGGTGATGCAGGAGACTGCTGAGTGCCTCCTGCAGAAATGTGACTAAGCCCTGAAATAAATCACCAGACGCGGCTGTATGCTTTAAAACCAAAATCTCAGTTGAACTCATTTATTGGATTTTGGGGACCCGCATTTATACGAAAAACACACAATGGATTTGGTGGCCTTGCCCGCCCCCATGGGTCTGGTTGGTCGGTTTCGAGTCTCCTGCAGACTTCACTTCGGTCCGTGGATGTGGCTCCAATTCGGGTTTGCCGGTTTCGAGTCGGAGGCGGTGTCGATTCGATGGCGTTTCCGCCGGACGTATCGGATCGGCCATGTTACGATTCATCCGTTCCGAACCGGATCTGGGTCCCCTCCATTTTGGCTCTAGAACTCCTTTGTTCTTTGCAGGCCCACGCGGCCTGGGCAATGGCGACGGGGAAAACGCATACAAACGGTTTCTTGCATAACCTTCACACACAGGATACATTTTTAATACACCACACTAATAAAACCACATGTAGCGATAATATAAATGTCCATACAATTCAATACGCACAACCGAAAGATACAGAGTAAAAAGGGTCTTTAAACTTGACCAGTTTGAGTTCCGTGGCTCACTGAGGCGAGCCCGATGTCAGCTCCGTGACATTACTTTCCCCCCAAAAGAGTCAGACAGACACAGGTGAACCCACAAACAGGTCGACTCAGGGCTGTCGGAGCAGTCTTTGTGTGGCCCGTAGTCTGTGGGTAGGAGGCGAGCCCCTGTGTTTCTCCACTTGTCCTTGTGGGCTGGCCCGCTGTCCGAGGGGGGCCCGGCGTGTCGCTGGTGTAATCCTTTGCTGGTGTCACCTCCTGGGAAAGTGTCTCGCTGTTGGGGAGAGGTACCGCCTGTACCTTCTCCCAGGGTATCAAAAACCCGGGGGGAACGTGTGCTAACTGTACCTGCCCCTGGTGCTATGGCCAGCCGTTGAGGGGAATAGGTGAGGCTAGAGGCCTCCTGCCTAACGGGTTGGGAGGATGGGCAGAGGTTGGAAATGCTCTGCCCCGTAGCCGGCGCTTCTGCTGGGGGGGGGTGGATGCTGGGGAAGTGCCTCCTTGCGGGAGAATGGCGTCCTCCATTCTCAGGGGAGCCATTGATCGGGAGGGTAGCACCCTCTGGAAAAACTTGCCTGGATCCTCTGGGCACAGGTTGGGTGGCGGGCAGAGGCCAGCGGCACTCTGTCCCATTGCCAGCTCTTCTGCTGGGGGGACGGGTGTAATATACGGGAAACCGTTGTCCTCCAGTCGGGGTAGGGTCGTCGGCTGCAGGGCTGGCAGCCCCCGGAGTCCTCACCGAAATCTTCTGTGTGGACCGAAAAAGGTGGGCAGAGGCCAGCGGCGCTCTGCCCTGTTGCCAGCGCTTCTGCTGGAGGGGTAGATGCTGGGGACGTGTCTCCGGGCGGGAGAATGGTGTCCTCCATTCTCGGTGGGGTCATTAGTTGCTGGTCCGGCAGCCCGTGGAGATCCTTGCTCGGGTCATCTTGGTGCAACTTGGGGAGTGGGCAGAGGCCAGCGGCGCTCTGCCCTGTCCCCAGACTCTGGCGAAGTGTCTTCTGGCAGGAGGATGGCATCCTCCATCTCCGGTGGGGTCATGGGCTGCGGGAAAACAAGCCCGGGGGGATCCTCTCCTGGATCCGATGTTACCATTATGAAAGGTCGGCAGTGGGCATCGGCGCTCTGCACCGTCGCCAGCGCTTCAGCTGGGGGGGATAGACACTGACACAGTGTCATCTTGCAGGAGAATGGTGTCCTCCATCTCCGGTGGGGTCATGGGCTGCGGGAAAACCAGCCCGGGGGGGGTCCTCTCCTGTATCCGTTGTGACCATTATGAAAGGTGGGCAGAGATTATCGGCGCTCTGCCCCGTCGACAGCGCTTCAGCTGGGGGGGGATAGACACTGGCACAGTGTCATCTTGCGGGAGAATGGTGTCCTCCATCTCTGGGGATGGGCAGAGGCCAGCGGCACTCCGCCCTGTTGCCAGCGCTTCCTCCTCTGCTGCGGTCAAGAGGGGGAACCAAGGGAGCGCCTCGGGCTCCAATTCTTCTGTGTCACTTTGACTGCCCGCTTCTTCCGCCGGCCTGTCCCAAGTAATGGGGCTCAGGCCTAGCTGTGGAGCGTCGAACAGCCTTTTGTAGGCCTTTTTCAAGCTCCCATTCCTGCTCAACCAGAAACTCCAGTTCCTCTGTATCACGGTGATCCTCAAGGTCTTCCAGTTCCTCATACCGGAGGTCCAGGAGTTGTTCCCGTTGCCACTCCGCATCGTCCCCAAAACCGGGGTCTTTGCCCATCCTTGTATACAGCAGCCCTGGGCCGCCATAGTCAAAGCCTTCTGTTGGGCTGCTGTCTGCTGTGCTGGGCATTAGTTGGGCCGTAAACCACTGGAGGGCTCTGTAGCTGGCGTCCAGCATAATTTCGCTCTGGACCAGTTCGCCTAGCTCTGTCAGCCATTCCTCTCGTGGCTGTTCTCCCAAAAAGAGCACCCGTAAGTACCACTGGTGCTCATACCTCTCCGTATAAGTGGGAAGCGCTTCTTCAGGGCAGTCCTCCTCCTGTTGGAAGGCCTTGTTCCACATTTCCTGGTGAACAAAATCTTTCCACCAATGCTCGTCCTGCCAGGCACCAGGTTCATCCGCCTGGGCCTGGGCCATCGCCCTCCTTCCTCTTCACTGGAACCGGTCTCTTATGGACGGGGGTCCCGTGTTCTCTCTTCGCTGGTCCATTTCTCTCAGTTCTTTGACCAAGGCCTTTTTGCTCTTTGAGCTTGCGGTCCCCCAACGGTTTTCCAACATGTCCCATAATGTGTCCCTTTTGCATTTGGCATAATTCTCCATTCTGAGTTTCTTCTGGGGTTGGTAGAGCTGATCCCACTGCTGCCACCAGTGTGACGGGATGGAAGTCCGTCTGCGGTCCTGCTCTATCTAACCCCTTGATGCCGTCAGGCCCGACTACCGAGTGGCACGGCACTCGGCGTCTCGAGCGGTCTGGGTAGAGAGATGGCGTTGCTTTGGTGACTGCGGAGAAGGCGAGGCACCCATATTGGAGATCAGCCCAACTACCGAGTGGCACGGCACTCGTCGCCTCGAGCAGCCTGATCTACTGACCTCTTGATGGTACCAGGATGGCTGCTGGGCTGGCCGCTATTCGGCAGTGGTTCCGTTGAAGCGGAGACCTGGGGTCGAGTCGGTCTTCCTTGTTGGGGTAGCGGAGAGCCGATTCGAGGCTCCGAATCGGTGGGGTGAGTCGAGATACTATGCCGCCTTGGGGATCCCGTTCCTGGGGTGAGTGGTGATGCAGGAGACCGCTGAGTGCCTCCTGCAGAAATGTGACTAAGCCCTGAAATAAATCACCAGACGCGGCTGTATGTTTTAAAACAGAAATCTCAGTTGAACTCATTTATTGGATTTTGGGGACCCGCATTTATACGAAAAACACACAATGGATTTGGTGGCCCTGCCCCCTGCCATGGGTCTGGTTGGTCGGTTTCGAGTCTCCTGCAGGCTTCACTTCGGTCCGTGGATGTGGCTCCAATTCGGGTTGGCCGGTTTCGAGACGGAGGCGGTGTCGATTCTATGGCATTTCCGCCGGACGTATCGGATCGGCCATGTTACGATTCAGCCGTTCTGATCCGGATCTGGATCCCCTCCATTTTGGCTCTGGAACTCCTTTGTTCTTTGCAGGCCCACGCGGCCTGGGCAATGGTGACGGGGAAAACGCATACAAACGGTTTCTTGCATAACCATACAGGATACATTTTTAATACACCACACTAATAAAACCACATGTAGCAATGATATAAATGTCCATACAATTCAATACGCACAACCGAAAGATACAGAGTAAAAAGGGTCTTTAAACTTGATCAGTTTGAGTTCGTGGCTCGCTGAGGCGAGACCGATGTCAGCTCCGTGACAGGTTACACCCCGCCTGTGATGTGAATACTCCCCGTATACAGTGAGGTTACACCCCGCCTGTGATGTGAATATGCCCCGTATACAGTGAGGTTACACCCCGCCTGTGATGTGAATATGCCCCGTATACAGTGAGGTTACACCCCGCCTGTGATGTGAATATGCCCCGTATACAGTGAGGTTACGCCCCGCCTGTGATGTGAATATGCCCCGTATACAGTGAGGTTACGCCCCGCCTGTGATGTGAATATGCCCCGTATACAGTGAGGTTACGCCCCGCCTGTGATGTGAATATGCCCCGTATACAGTGAGGTTACACCCCCTGTGATGTGAATACGCCCCGTATACAGTGAGGTTACGCCCCGCCTGTGATGTGAATACACCCCGTATACAGTGAGGTTACACCCCGCCTGTGATGTGAATACGCCCCGTATACAGTGAGGTTACACCCCACCTGTGATATGAATACGCCCCGTATACAGTGAGGTTACGCCCCGCCTGTGATGTGAATACACCCCGTATACAGTGAGGTTACACCCCGCCTGTGATGTGAATATGCCCCGTATACAGTGAGGTTACACCCCGCCTGTGATGTGAATACGCCCCGTATACAGTGAGGTTACACCCCACCTGTGATGTGAATACGCCCCGTATACAGTGAGGTTACACCCCGCCTGTGATGTGAATACGCCCGTATACAGTGAGGTTACACCCCACCTGTGATATGAATACGCCCCGTATACAGTGAGGTTACACCCCGCCTGTGATGTGAATACGCCCCGTATACAGTGAGGTTACACCCCACCTGTGATGAAATACGCCCCGTATACAGTGAGGTTACACCCCGCCTGTGATGTGAATACGCCCGTATACAGTGAGGTTACACCCCACCTGTGATGTGAATACACCCTGTATACAGTGAGGTTACACCCCGCCTGTGATGTGAATACACCCCGTATACAGTGAGGTTACACCCCGCCTGTGATGTGAATACGCCCCGTATACAGTGAGGTTACACCCCGCCTGTGATGTGAATACACCCCGTATACAGTGAGGTTACACCCCACCTGTGATATGAATACGCCCCGTATACAGTGAGGTTACACCCCGCCTGTGATGTGAATACGCCCCGTATACAGTGAGGTTACACCCCGCCTGTGATGTGAATACACCCCGTATACAGTGAGGTTACACCCTGCCTGTGATGTGAATACACCCCGTATACAGTGAGGTTACACCCTGCCTGTGATGTGAATACGCCCCATATACAGTGAGGTTACACCCCGTATACAGTGAGGTTACACCGCCTGTGATGTGAATAACGCCCGTATACAGTGAGGTTACACCCACCTGTGATATGAATACGCCCCATATACAGTGAGGTTACACCCGCCTGTGATGTGAATACACCCCGTATACAGTGAGGTTACACCCGCCTGTGATGTGAATACACCCTGTATACAGTGAGGTTACACCCCGCCTGTGATGTGAATACACCCCGTATACAGTGAGGTTACACCCCGCCTGTGATGTGAATACGCCCCGTATACAGTGAGGTTACACCCGCCTGTGATGTGAATACACCCCGTATACAGTGAGGTTACACCCCGCCTGTGATGTGAATACGCCCCGTATACAGTGAGGTTACACCCGCCTGTGATGTGAATACACCCCGTATACAGTGAGGTTACACCCTGCCTGTGATGTGAATACGCCCGTATACAGTGAGGTTACACCCCGTATACAGTGAGGTTACGCCCCGCCTGTGATGTGAATACGCCCCGTATACAGTGAGGTTACACCCCGCCTGTGATGTGAATACGCCCCGTATACAGTGAGGTTACACCCCGCCTGTGATGTGAATACACCCCGTATACAGTGAGGTTACGCCCCGCCTGTGATGTGAATACACCCTGTATACAGTGAGGTTACACCCCACCTGTGATGTGAATACGCCCCGTATACAGTGAGGTTACACCCCGCCTGTGATGTGAATACGCCCCGTATACAGTGAGGTTACACCCCGCCTGTGATGTGAATACACCCCGTATACAGTGAGGTTACACCCCGCCTGTGATGTGAATACACCCCGTATACAGTGAGGTTACACCCCGCCTGTGATGTGAATACACCCCGTATACAGTGAGGTTACACCCCGCCTGTGATGTGAATACGCCCGTATACAGTGAGGTTACACCCCACCTGTGATGTGAATACGCCCGTATACAGTGAGGTTACACCCCGCCTGTGATGTGAATACGCCCCGTATACAGTGAGGTTACACCCCGCCTGTGATGTGAATACACCCCGTATACAGTGAGGTTACACCCCGCCTGTGATGTGAATACGCCCGTATACAGTGAGGTTACACCCCGCCTGTGATGTGAATACGCCCGTATACAGTGAGGTTACACCCCACCTGTGATATGAATACGCCCCGTATACAGTGAGGTTACACCCCGCCTGTGATGTGAATACACCCCGTATACAGTGAGGTTACACCCCGCCTGTGATGTGAATACACCCCGTATACAGTGAGGTTACACCCCGCCTGTGATGTGAATACGCCCCGTATACAGTGAGGTTACACCCCGCCTGTGATGTGAATACACCCCGTATACAGTGAGGTTACACCCCGCCTGTGATGTGAATACGCCCCGTATACAGTGAGGTTACACCCGCCTGTGATGTGAATACACCCCGTATACAGTGAGGTTACACCCTGCCTGTGATGTGAATACACCCCGTATACAGTGAGGTTACGCCCCGCCTGTGATGTGAATACATCCCGTATACAGTGAGGTTACACCCCGCCTGTGATGTGAATACGCCCCGTATACAGTGAGGTTACACCCCGCCTGTGATGTGAATACACCCCGTATACAGTGAGGTTACACACCCCGCCTGTGATGTGAATACGCCCCGTATACAGTGAGGTTACCCCGCGCTGTGATGTGAATACGCCCCGTATACAGTGAGGTTACACCCCGCCTGTGATGTGAATACGCCCCATATACAGTGAGGTTACACCCCGCCAGTGATGTGAATACGCCCCGTATACAGTGAGGTTACACCCCGCCTGTGATGTGAATACACCCCGTTTACAGTAAGGTTACACCCCACCTGTGATGTGAATACACCCTGTATACAGTGAGGTTACACCCCGCCTGTGATGTGAATACACCCCGTATACAGCGAGGTTACACCCCACCTGTGATGTGAATACACCCTGTATACAGTGAGGTTACACCCCGCCTGTGATGTGAATACGCCCCGTATACAGTGAGGTTACACCCCGCCTGTGATGTGAATACGCCCCGTATACAGTGAGGTTACACCCCGCCTGTGATGTGAATACGCCCCGTATACAGTGAGGTTACACCCCGCCTGTGATGTGAATACGCCCTGTATACAGTGAGGTTACACCCCGCCTGTGATGTGAATACGCCCTGTATACAGTGAGGTTACACCCCGCCTGTGATGTGAATACGCCCTGTATACAGTGAGGTTACACCCCGCCTGTGATGTGAATACGCCCCGTATACAGTGAGGTTACACCCCGCCTGTGATGTGAATACGCCCTGTATACAGTGAGGTTACACCCCGCCTGTGATGTGAATACGCCCCGTATACAGTGAGGTTACACCCCACCTGTGATATGAATACGCCCCGTATACAGTGAGGTTACACCCCGCCTGTGATGTGAATACGCCCGTATACAGTGAGGTTACACCCCGCCTGTGATGTGAATACGCCCGTATACAGTGAGGTTACACCCCACCTGTGATGTGAATTCGCCCCGTATACAGTGAGGTTACACCCCACCTGTGATGTGAATACGCCCCGTATACAGTGAGGTTACACCCCGCCTGTGATGTGAATACGCCCCGTATACAGTGAGGTTACACCCCGCCTGTGATGTGAATACACCCCGTATACAGTGAGGTTACACCCCGCCTGTGATGTGAATACACCCCGTATACAGTGAGGTTACACCCCACCTGTGATGTGAATTCGCCCCGTATACAGTGAGGTTACACCCCACCTGTGATGTGAATACGCCCCGTATACAGTGAGGTTACACCCCGTCTGTGATGTGAATACACCCCGTATACAGTGAGGTTACACCCCGTCTGTGATGTGAATACGCCCCGTATACAGTGAGGTTACACCCTGTCTGTGATGTGAATACACCCCGTATACAGTGAGGTTACACCCCGTCTGTGATGTGAATACGCCCTGTATACAGTGAGGTTACACCCCGCCTGTGATGTGAATACGCCCCGTATACAGTGAGGTTACACCCCGTCTGTGATGTGAATACACCCCGTATACAGTGAGGTTACACCCCGCCTGTGATGTGAATACACCCCGTATACAGTGAGGTTACACCCCGTCTGTGATGTGAATACACCCTGTATACAGTGAGGTTACACCCCGCCTGTGATGTGAATATGCCCCGTATACAGTGAGGTTACGCCCCGCCTGTGATGTGAATACGCCCCGTATAAAGTGAGGTTACACCGCGCCTGTGATGTGAATTCGCCCCGTATACAGTGAGGTTACACCCCGCCTGTGATGTGAATACGCAGAGTATACAGTGAGGTTACGCCCCGCCTGTGATGTGAATACGCCCCGTATAAAGTGAGGTTACACCGCGCCTGTGATGTGAATTCGCCCCGTATACAGTGAGGTTACACCCCGCCTGTGATGTGAATACGCCCCGTATACAGTGAGGTTACACCCCGCCTGTGATGTGAATCGCCCCTTATACAGTGAGGTTACACCTCGCCTGTGATGTGAATCGCCCCTTATACAGTAAGGTTACACCCCGCCTGTGATGTGAATACACCCCGTATACAGTGAGGTTATACCCCGCCTGTGATGTGAATAAGCCCCGTATACAGTGACTTTACGCCCGCCTGTGATGTGAATAAGCCCCGTATACAGTGAGGTTACACCCCGTATACAGTGAGGTTACACCCCGCCTGTGATGTGAATACACCCCGTATATAGTGAGGTTACGCCCCGCCTGTGATGTGAATGCACCCCGTATACAGTGAGGTTACGCCCCGCCTGTGATGTGAATAAGCCCCGTATACAGTGAGGTTACACCCCGCCTGTGATGTGAATAAGCCCCGTATACAGTGAGGTTACACCCCGCCTGTGATGTGAATATACCCTGTATACAGTGAGGTTACGCCCCGCCTGTGATGTGAATACACCCCGTATATAGTGAGGTTACGCCCCGCCTGTGATGTGAATACACCCCGTATACAGTGAGGTTACGCCCCGCCTGTGATGTGAATACACCCCGTATACAGTGAGGTTACACCCCGCCTGTGATGTGAATAAGCCCCGTATACAGTGAGGTTACACCCCACCTGTGATGTGAATACACCCTGTATACAGTGAGGTTACACCCCGCCTGTGATGTGAATACACCCTGTATACAGTGAGGTTACACCCCGCCTGTGATGTGAATACACCCCGTATACAGTGAGGTTATGTGACGGAATGAGGTGTTATCCGTCTGCGGGTGTGCTCCAATCTGACCCCCTCTTGATGGCGTCAGGCCCGACTAACGAGTGTCACGGCACTCAGCGTCTCGAGCGGCCTGAGGTGACCCTGGCGTTACTTGGCGAGATGGTGCTGCCTGTCACGGAATGGCCCAGCACCCTCAGCCAGGGGCGGTGCAGTGACAGTGGTGGCTATGGACACTCGGGTGCGGTGGCACGCACCCAGTTTTACAAGTACTTTTATTAGATGTTGTGAAGGAATGGCTCAGCACCCTCAGCCAGAGATTGGTTTTCAGGACATTTTTCCTCCCTAGACTTTTAAGTGCCGTTACACCAACCGAATCCTGCGAGTTCTAAAGGTTTCAGAAAGTGATTCCTGTGAATAAAAGTGTTGATGTATATATATTGTATAAACGTTATGTACTGTGTGTCTGCCGTGGTTGCCGCCATTTCCCATCGCCTCGTGGCTGATCGGGGGAATCAGGAAGGTAAAATGGCCGATTCAGTTCTTCCTGTCCCACATCGGCAACTCCCCCAAGTGTTGTGGCCAATGAGGCCTGTGGGGGCGGGCAGGGGTGGTTCCCAGATGTGGAGCTCATGGTAGAGGTTACAAAGGCATGTGTCTGTGTCAATAAAGTGTTGTTGTTCCTGAGTTCATGCAGCAGCGCCTCATGTCTCTGATTTCCTACTCATTTCTCACGCATCCGAGATCCCGCGCGATATTCGGGGCGCAGAGCTGGTTCAAGTCGGGGTGCAGAGTGAGTGCAACGCCCGCCGCGCGGTTAATTCTGATCGGCTACACAACCCCTCATCCAGCTGCTGAGGAGTCGGTTCAGTAAGGGAGCGCATCGACCGCTTCGCGATCCGGATCAGTTGACTGCCCGTCCCTGTACTATTGCCGGAAGATCCGAATAATCCGTGCCGCGAAGTGTGTGCCCGCACCAGCCGCCGGACGATCCGAATATTCCTGGCTGGTCGAATATTCACCCGTCTACCGCCGGAAAGATCCGAACCGATCTATAAACGGAATAAACCCTCCAAACCAGGTCAGTGACCAGCTGCTCGGGACGCTGAGTGCCGTCACTCGGTGGTCGGGCTGGGCTCACACGGGGGTTACCACACCATCACAAGG
Organism: Leptobrachium leishanense; assembly: GCA_009667805.1. Taxonomy (NCBI): domain Eukaryota; kingdom Metazoa; phylum Chordata; class Amphibia; order Anura; family Megophryidae; genus Leptobrachium; species Leptobrachium leishanense. The sequence goes on along the minus strand of RXON01004084.1, from coordinate 47,060 downwards.
TCCCATACGGCCGCTCGAGACGCCGAGTGTCGCAACTCGGTAGTCGGGCCGGCAGCATAATAAAAAGGGGGTTAACGCAGATTGGAGCACACCCACAGGCGGACAGTACCATCACGTTCCGTCACACTGGTGGCAGCGGTGGGATAGCTCTCTGCACCCCCCAAGAAGACCCGCAACATGGTGGTGTACGATCACTACACCAGGGACACCCTGCGTGTCATGATGGAGGACCGGGGAGGAACGCCGGGTAACAAAAAGAAGAAAACCTTAATTAAAGAACTGACCAGGATGGATCAGAACCGGGCGACGACACCCGTACTCACCCCTGTCCTCGCAGAGGAAGCGGAAAGTGCCTTCATCCGAAGGGCGCGGCAGCGGATCGCCCTGCTCGGAGCGGCCCCATCGGAGGCTGAGATAACAAAGGCGATCCAGGAGACCCAGCAGGAAGAAGAACAAGAAGAGGAGCGTCAGCACGAGCTGCGATTGGCAGCGCTCCGTGAGACAAAGATTGAACATTTTACCCCTGACCCTTATCCCGTAGACCCCTGGGATGAGGAGTACAGCTCGACTGGAGCTTCACCCTGGAATTCTGCACCCCCAGCGATACCCCGTACGGGACTTACAGCTCGACTGGAGCCTGTATTGGGGAACCCGCACAGCCCAGCGGACCTTGGATAGAGACTTACAGCCCGCCTGGAGTTACATCCGAGGACGCCACATTCCCCGTCGAGAACATGGAGGGCGAATTTCTGAGAAGACTGCAAGAGAGCCTGGATCAGTATTTCGGGTCCATGGTGGAGCCCACTGGACTTGAGTGGCGGGACGAGGTCCGCCAAGAACTTCAGGATGAGGCGCTGCCCCCTGAAAGAAATTGCGAGTTTTGGGAGCCCGAGATGTTCCCATGGGTCCCTATCGGGATCACAGTAGAGGAGCCGGCCCGGTCGGAAGAGGCACAGCAGGTGCCAAGTGTCCAGGATGGGCCGTGTGAGGGGCCCGAGGGGTCCCGGGAGGAAATGGTCCTCCCAAGCCCGCCAGAAGACACGGTGGCCGTGTCCGCGGGTCCAGCAGAAGAGCTGGCCACGGGGCAGAGTGCCGGTAGCCTCTGCCCACTCCCCGTCTGCCCTGAGGAGCCGCAGGATTTCTCCGTGCTGGCAACCCGCAGCCATCGTTCCCTGATCCCCTGGATGTCAGTGTTGCATCCACCCCCCAGCAGAAGAGCTGGCAACGGGGCAGAGCGCCGCTGGCCTCTGCCTACTCCCCGTCTGCCCTGAGGAGCCGCAGGATTTCTCCGTGCTGGCGACCCCGCAGCCATCGTTCCCTGATCCCCTGGATGTCAGTGTTGCATCCCACCCCCCAGCAGAAGAGCTGGCAACGGGGCAGAGCGCCGCTAGCCTCTGCCCACTGTCCGAATGCCCTGAGGAACAGCCAGGTTCACCCCAGCTGTTCGGCCCGCAGCCGTTGTTCTTCCCCGACCCCCCGCAAGTTGTGTCTGCATCCAACCCCCCAGTGGAAGAGCTGGCCACGGGGCAGAGCGCCGCTGGCCTCTGCCCACTCCCCGTCTGCCCTGAGGAGCCGCAGGATTTCTTCGTGCTGGCGACCCCGCAGCCGTTGTTCCCTGTTCTCCTGGATGTCAACGCTGCATCCAACCTCCCAGCGGAAGAGCTGGCAACGGGGCACTGCGCCGCTGGCCTCTGCCCATTTCCCGACTGTCCTGAGGAACAACAGGGGTTTTCCGAGCCGGTGACCCCGCAGCTGTTGTCCTCACCCGACCCTCCGAAAGTTGTTTCAGAATCCACCCCCTCAGCAGCAGAGCTGCCAACGGGACAGAGCACCGCTGGCCTCTGCCCACTCGCTGCCGTATGCCTTGAGGAGCAGCCTGATTCACCCCGACGGCTTTGCTGGCCGCCATGGTACGTCCTTGGGATGGAGGAAACCATCCTCCCACCAGGGGACACACACCCAGCTGACGCGCTGGCCGCAGGGCAGAGCCTGCTTCCGCTCTGCCCATTTCCACAGCCATTTGGCCCAGAGGCCCCGCGCAGCCACGATTTCCCTCTGCGGCTGGCCCAGGTACTCGGGGCGCGTGCAGTTAGCACCCGTTTTCCCCGGGTGCGAGATAGTCCCGGAGGGGGCACAGGGGGTGCTCCTCCCCGGCCACAGGACCCTTTTGCCGGAGGGGGTAACCCCAAACCCGCGTGGCCTCCACCCACTTGGTACGGCCGCAGGGCCAAATGGAGAAGCCTGGTGGCTCGGCCTCTCCCAACTGACTATGGACCTGAGAGCACCGACTTCCCGGTACGACCCGTTGGGGTCCAACCGGTTTCGTCGGACTTTGGGGAGGGGGAGGAATGTGAAGGAATGGCTCAGCACCCTCAGCCAGAGATTGGTTTTCAGGACATTTTTCCTCCCTAGACTTTTAAGTGCCGTTACACCAACCGAATCCTGCGAGTTCTAAAGGTTTCAGAAAGTGATTCCTGTGAATAAAAGTGTTGATGTATATATATTGTATAAACGTTATGTACTGTGTGTCTGCCGTGGTTGCCGCCATTTCCCATCGCCTCGTGGCTGATCGGGGGAATCAGGAAGGTAAAATGGCCGATTCAGTTCTTCCTGTCCCACATCGGCAACTCCCCCAAGTGTTGTGGCCAATGAGGCCTGTGGGGGCGGGCAGGGGTGGTTCCCAGATGTGGAGCTCATGGTAGAGGTTACAAAGGCATGTGTCTGTGTCAATAAAGTGTTGTTGTTCCTGAGTTCATGCAGCAGCGCCTCATGTCTCTGATTTCCTACTCATTTCTCACGCATCCGAGATCCCGCGCGATATTCGGGGCGCAGAGCTGGTTCAAGTCGGGGTGCAGAGTGAGTGCAACGCCCGCCGCGCGGTTGAATTCTGATCGGCTACACAACCCCTCATCCAGCTGCTGAGGAGTCGGTTCAGTAAGGGAGCGCATCGACCGCTTCGCGATCCGGATCAGTTGACTGCCCGTCCCTGTACTATTGCCGGAAGATCCGAATAATCCGTGCCGCGAAGTGTGTGCCCGCACCAGCCGCCGGACGATCCGAATATTCCTGGCTGGTCGAATATTCACCCGTCTACCGCCGGAAGATCCGAACCGATCTATAAACGGAATAAACCCTCCAAACCAGGTCAGTGACCAGCTGCTCGGGACGCTGAGTGCCGTCACTCGGTGGTCGGGCTGGGCTCACACGGGGGTTACCTTCACACCATCACAAGGTCCCATACGGCCGCTCGAGACGCCGAGTGTCGCAACTCGGTAGTCGGGCCGGCAGCATAATAAAAAGGGGGTTAACGCAGATTGGAGCACACCCACAGGCGGACAGTACCATCACGTTCCGTCACAGATGTGATTGTGTGGTGTAATAAAGTGTCCCCGTTGATTTATTGCGTAATGTATTTTCCCCTTTGTTGCCTTGCTCGCCGCCATTTTCCGATCACCTTGTGGCGCAGTTAAGAATTCTCGATTCGGAAAATGGCCGATCCGAACCATCCGGTTCGGATCGCAAAATGGCCGATTCGGACCATCCGGTCCGAATTGGCGACTCCCTGAAGGATGGTGGCCAATGGGTCCCGGGAGGGCGGGCAAGGAGTCCCATTGTATTCTAATTGTGTGCAGAGGTAATAAATGCTTGAACTGTAAACAATAAAGGCAGATTTTGCAGTGCATCCAGCTTGGACTGATGTGGTTTCTTCTCCGCCGTACTTTCGTATCTGAGAGTCCCTCGCGATCTCAGAGTACGGTGTCCACCCAGGTACGATCCGAATTGAGCGCTCTGTGCCTGCATCGTGTAGCAGGGCAGAGGCGCAGCGCAAGAAGATTCGGGTCTTTGAAAGACGGAGATCCGAACCGAAGGGAGCGGCCGTGTACCGCGCTTCGGTATTGCGAGGGATTGCGGTAAGATCCGAATCCCTCGCCCATCCTGCCAGATCCGAAGTTTCCTTCAGCCGATCCGATCCGAAAAGTCATCCTCCATTGTGATCCGAGAAGTTACCCGCACCGCGATCGGAAACGTTTCCCGCAAGATCCGAAATGTTTCCCACATAGATCCGAAGATTCCTCCGCGGCCGGCAGATCCGATCTCCACGAACGTCCCACACCCACAAGGTCAGTGAGCCAGCTGCTCGGGACGCTGAGTGCCGTATGGCTCAGTGGTCGGGCTGGTTCTAGGCAGGGGTCCCCTCCACCGCCCGCTAACCCTTCCCCTGGGTCACGTCAGGCCGCACGAGACGCCGAGTGCGCGTCACTCGGTAGTCGGGCCAGCGGTAAGCGAAGGGGTCATGCAGATTGAGCACACCCGCAGGCGGAACAACATCCCATTCCGTCATACTGGTGGCAGCGGTGGGATCGCTCTCTGCAGGCCCCCTGGAGACCTACGCCATGGTGGTGTATACCTATTATGACCGGGACACCCTGCGTGGGATGTTGGAGAACCGGGGAGGAACGCCGGGTAACAAGAAAAGAAAGACCCTGATCAAGGAACTGACCCGGATGGATCAGGACACGGTGGCGACGCCCGTCCCCAGCCCTGTCCAAGCGGAGGTGGAGGAAGATGCTGGCCTCAGGGAGGTGCGGCGTCGGATCGCCCTGCTAGGAGATGCCCCGACGACGGCGGACAGATGCCGAGTGATGCGGGAGTTCTACCGGGAGGTGGAACAGGAAAAGGACCGCCAGCACGAGCTGCGGTTGGCAGAGCTCCGCGGAGCAGAGCCTGAAGAAGGTAACCCCGAACCCTACCCCGTGGAACCCTGGGACGAGGCTCACAGCTTGACTGGAGCTTCCCCTTGGGAATCTGCAACCCCCAGTGATTGCCCTTGCGGGACTCCCAGCTCGCCTGGAGCCTGTACTGAGGACGTCACTCATCCCAGCGACCCTCAGATGAAGACTCACAGCTCGCCTGAAGCTGCATCTGAGGACGCCACATTCCCCGTTGAGGAGCAGTGCTCCTGTGCTGGCACCTTCGCCGACATGAAGGTCGTGCTGGCAAGAGAGCTGCAGGAGGGCCTGGAGCAGGACCAGAGGTCCACAAAGGAACTGTGGTACGAGGCCCTGGACCATGAGTGGGACTGCCATGGTGTGTACATTCCGTCCGACGCTGTCGTCCATCGAGTGCAGTACGATGTGCGAGCAGCGTTCCTGCAGGGGCGGGCCCCAGAGGAGTGGGAGGACGAGCTCCGGAGTTTGGTGCAGCAGGAGATCGCACTGGACGCCGAGTACCGCGCGCTCCGGTGGCTGACCGCCTCTCCGACAGCACGCCCGATGGGAGGCAGTTCCACTGCAGGGCCTCGTTACGGAGGTACGGGGCTGCTCTACGAGGGCATGGCCTCCGACCCCGAGTTTGGAGAGGAGACCGAGGAGCGGATGGAAGACATCCTGGAGCGACGGGAACTGGAGATCCCGTCAGACAGCAGGGACTCGGTGTTTGAGGAGCTGGAGTCCCTAGCAGAGCGAGAGTGGGAGCTCGAGGTGGCTTATCGGAGACTGTTGGACGGCGTTCCGCAGTCGAGCCTGAGCTCCCCGTGGTGGGACGGGTCGGCGGAGGAAGTCGACAGTCCCCAGGTTTGGGACCTATGGGAGGCCGAGGCGGACCCATGGGTGCCCGTGGGGGTTCCGACTGAGGAAGTCACCCCCTGCACCCCGCAAGAGGACAGGATGGCCGAGGCCACGGGTCCAGCGGGGGAGGAGACGGATGGTCTCCCCGGGATGGGTTGTGCGCAACCGTTGTTTGCCCCGGGGGGTGAAGAGACCATCCTTCCCCAAGGAGATCTCCACCCAGCAGAAGAGCTGGCTACGGGGCAGAGTGCCGCTGGTCTCTGCCCACTACTTAAAGTCTGCCAGGAGGAGCAGACGGATGGTTCCCCCGGGATGGGTTGTGCGCAACCATTGGTTGCCCCGGGGGGTGGAGAGACCATCCCTCCACAAGGAGATTGCCAGCCAGCAGAAGAGCTGGCCACGGGGCAGAGCGTCGCTGGCCTCTGCCCACTGCTGACAGTCTGCCAGGTGGAGCAGACAGATGGTTCCCCCGGGATGGGTTGTGCCCAACCATTGTTTGCCCCGGGGGGTGAAGTAACCATCCTCCCGCAAGGAGATCCTCGCGCAGCTGAAGAGCTGGCCACGGGGCAGAGCGCCGCTGGCCTCTGCCCACCACCCACAGTCTGCAAGGTGGAGCAGACAGATGGTTCCCCCGGGCTGGGTTGTGCGCAGCCAGTGACGGTCCCGGGGGGAAAAGAAACCATCCTCTTGCAAGAGGATCCCCACCCAGCGGAAGAGCTGACACCAGGGCAGAGCGCCGCTGGCCTCTGCCCGTTTCTCCCAACTTGCCCCGAGGGGCAGAGCGAGGATGACCCCGTGCAACTGCTGTTGCATCCCCTGGTCCCCCTCGTCGGCCACCAGGAAGAGCAGCCAGGTCTGGCTCGATTTGCTCCTTCGGTTGCCGTGTCCGTGCCTGTCCATCCAGTGGAAGAGCTGGCAACGGGGCAGAGCGCCGCTGGCCTCTGCCCATTTTTGCAACCCTTGGGCTCGGGGGCCTCACGCAGCCGGGGTTCTGTTCCACGGCTGACTTGGGCACCTGGGGCGTGTGCAGTTGGCACCCAGGTTCCCCAGGTGAGCGACAACCCTGGGGGGGACACAGGGGGTACTCCGGCCCGGACGTATGTACCTTTGCCCAGCCGGGGTAACCTTGAGGACGTGGGGGCCCGACCAAGCTGGCACGGCCGCAAGGCCAAATGGAGAGGCCTGGTGACTCGGCCTCCCCAGACAGACTATGGGCCTGGAGCGCCGACTTCCCCGGTATGACCCGGTGGGGTCAGACCAGGTGCGTCGAACTGGGGGAGGGGGAGGAGTGTCACGGAATGGCCCAGCACCCTCAGCCAGGGCGGTGCAGTGACAGTGGTGGCTATGGACACTCGGGTGCGGTGGCACGCACCCAGTTTTACAAGTACTTTTATTAGATGTGATTGTGTGGTGTAATAAAGTGTCCCCGTTGATTTATTGCGTAATGTATTTTCCCCTTTGTTGCCTTGCTCGCCGCCATTTTCCGATCACCTTGTGGCGCAGTTAAGAATTCTCGATTCGGAAAATGGCCGATCCGAACCATCCGGTTCGGATCGCAAAATGGCCGATTCGGACCATCCGGTCCGAATTGGCGACTCCCTGAAGGATGGTGGCCAATGGGTCCCGGGAGGGCGGGCAAGGAGTCCCATTGTATTCTAATTGTGTGCAGAGGTAATAAATGCTTGAACTGTAAACAATAAAGGCAGATTTTGCAGTGCATCCAGCTTGGACTGATGTGGTTTCTTCTCCGCCGTACTTTCGTATCTGAGAGTCCCTCGCGATCTCAGAGTACGGTGTCCACCCAGGTACGATCCGAATTGAGCGCTCTGTGCCTGCATCGTGTAGCAGGGCAGAGGCGCAGCGCAAGAAGATTCGGGTCTTTGAAAGACGGAGATCCGAACCGAAGGGAGCGGCCGTGTACCGCGCTTCGGTATTGCGAGGGATTGCGGTAAGATCCGAATCCCTCGCCCATCCTGCCAGATCCGAAGTTTCCTTCAGCCGATCCGATCCGAAAAGTCATCCTCCATTGTGATCCGAGAAGTTACCCGCACCGCGATCGGAAACGTTTCCCGCAAGATCCGAAATGTTTCCCACATAGATCCGAAGATTCCTCCGCGGCCGGCAGATCCGATCTCCACGAACGTCCCACACCCACAAGGTCAGTGAGCCAGCTGCTCGGGACGCTGAGTGCCGTATGGCTCAGTGGTCGGGCTGGTTCTAGGCAGGGGTCCCCTCCACCGCCCGCTAACCCTTCCCCTGGGTCACGTCAGGCCGCACGAGACGCTGAGTGCGCGTCACTCGGTAGTCGGGCCAGCGGTAAGCGAAGGGGTCACGCAGATTGAGCACACCCGCAGGCGGAACAACATCCCATTCCGTCATACTGCCGAATTATGTTGACCCGTTCTGCGTAGTGGGGAGCTAGGAGACCGCAGAGTGTCTCCTGCACTGTGATTTTAGCTATGAAATGACGACACCAAACGGGGCTGTATGCTTCAAGTCAAACACAGTTGAACTGACTTTTTACTCAAAATGGGACACGCATTTAAACATCTCACACACAAAGGAGACATGCCCAGGCTTGAATGGGAACTCAATTTGCATACAATGGCATGCTTGCATCATCACATTACACACACACAGCTAATGTACCCAGAAATTAGCATACAATTGAATTTCAACACAGCCTTTCACTCCTAGCAACCAAGGGGAAATATAATAACTTTAAATGCATCACACAATTACACATCTGAATCCACACTCATACAATACAGGATACATGGTAACACATCACACCAATAAAACCACATCTAGAAAAGGTATAACTGTTCATTTCAACAGGCAAAACCGAAAGAGTCTCAAATAAAGAAAAAGGTCTTTGAAATGTCCCAGGCTGTTAGTTCTGGGGCTCGCTGGTCAGAGCCCCTATGTCCGTTCCATGACATTCCTCCCCCCTTCAAACGAGTCCGACGGACCCGGTTGGACCCACACGGGTCAAATAGGGGAAGTCGGGGAGCTTGGATCTCCGGGTTCCCGGGCTGATTGCCGGTATAGACCGTCGGCATTCCCGTTCTGTTGCCCGGGCCGGTATTGGATAGAAAAGTTAAAAGGTTGGAGGGCCAGGCTCCACCGCAACAGGCGGCCGTTCTCCCCCGCCACCCGGTTGAGCCACACCAGGGGGTTGTGACCCGTCATTACGGTGAAGGACCGCCCGTACACATACGGCTGAAACTTTCGCAGGGCCCAAACCAAGGCCAGACATTCTTTCTCGACCGCTGCGTATCCCACCTCCCGGGGTAGGAGTTTTCGGCTGATGTAAGCCACCGGATGATCCCCCCCGTCGTCCCCCACTTGGCTTAGTACGGCTCCCAGTCCGAACATCGATGCGTCTGTATGGACAATGAAGCGTTTGTTATAATTGGGAGCTGCCAAGAGGGGTGCTTGGGTTAGGGCGGTCTTCAGTTGTTGGAAGGCGGTTTCGCACTCCGGGGACCACAGGACTTGGCGGGGCAGGGTTTTCTTAGTCAGGTCGGTCAGGGGTTTGGCGAGGACGCTATAGTTGGGAACGAATTTCCGGTAGTACCCTGCCGTGCCCAGAAAGCAAGGACCTGAGTCTTGGTGATGGGGGTGGGCCACTCCAGAATGGCTTCTATCTTGGCCGGTTCTGGACGCTGGGATCCCCGACCCACCCGGTGGCCGAGGTACTGTACCTCGGACATCCCTATTCTACACTTCACGGGTTTAAGGGTCAGGTTGGCGTCCCTTATCCGAGCGAATACCACCCCCAGATGGTGAAGGTGTTCCTCCCAAGTCTGGCTGTAGATGGCGATGTCGTCCAGGTACGCGCAAGCGATTCCTGGAGGCCATCGAGGAGGCGATCGATCAACCGCTGGAAAGTGGCCGGGGCGTTCTTCATCCCGAACGGCATGACCCGAAACTGGTACAGGCCGAACGGGGTGATGAAGGCCGACTTCGGGGTCGCCTCCTCTGCAAGGGGAATCTGCCAGTACCCCTTGCACAGATCTACCGTGGTCAATAATGGCCCTGGGAGATCTGATCCAACAGCTCGTCGACTCGGGGCATGGGGTAAGCATCCGTGACAGTGCAGTCATTGAGCCTCCGGTAGTCGACACAAAACCGGGTGGTACCATCCTTTTTGGGGACCAGGACTACGGGTGAGGCCCATGGACTGGCAGAGGGCTCGATAACTCCCAGCTCCAGCATCTCCCGGATTTCAGCCCGCATGGATTCGCGTACTGCCTCCGGGAGTCTGTATGCCGGTTGCCGAAGGGGATGCTGGCCGGGGGTTTCCACCTGGTGCACGGCCCGGCTGGTGTAGCCAGGGAGTGCAGAGAAGAGCTCCTGGTGCTCTTGGAGCAGCTGCCTGGCCTGCTCCTGCTTATGGGGACCCAACCCTTCCCCTAGCTGCACTTGTTCCACCCCTGAGGGCCGACCGTCTATCCCGGGGAGGTCTACCAGGGGAAACTGTTCTGCCTCCTCGGTCGCAGGAGCGCAGATGGCAGATACCGTCTCGGGGCGCTCGTGGTATGCCTTCAGCATATTGACATGGAACGTCCGCTGGATCCTGGTGTCGGTACAGCTGACAACCACGTAGGTGGTCTCTCCCACTTGGGTGACCACCCGATAGGGGCCCTGCCAGGACGCTTGCGGCTTGTTCTGCCGCTGTGGTTTCAACACAAGGACCTTCTGCCCCACGAGAAACGAGCGGCTGCGGGCAGAGCGGTCGTACCATGCCTTCTGCTGGGCCTGGGCTGCCTGCATGTTCCCCTGAACCATCGCCGTGAGTTCGGTCAAGCGCTCTCGGAGCTCCAGGACGTAACTCACGGCGGGGAGCCCTTCGGCTTCCTGTCCCCCCTCCCACTGCGCCCGGACTAAGTCTAGGGGGTCTCGCACCCGTCTCCCGTACAGGAGTTCGAAGGGGGAGAACCCGGTCGACTCTTGGGGCACCTCCCGATAGGCAAATAACAGGTGGGGTAGGTATTTCTCCCAGTCTTTCCTCTCTTGGGTGTAAGCGCGGATGAGCTGTTTCAGGGTCCCATTAAACCGCTCGCACAGCCCGTTCGTCTGCGGGTGGTATGGGGCGCTGTGAAGCGCCTTAACCCCGCACAGACGCCAGAGCTGTTGGGTTAGCTCAGCGGTGAATTGGGAGCCCTGATCAGACAAGATTTCCTGAGGAAATCCTACCCTAGAGAACACCTGTAGGAGGCCATCGGCGACGGTGTCTGCCTGAATGTTAGACAGGGCCACCGCCTCGGGGTATCGGGTGGTGTAGTCCACCACGGTGAGAATATATCTCTTCCCGGTGGCGCTGGGGCGGGGTAAGGGACCAATTATGTCTACCGCCACCCGACTAAAGGGTTCTTGAATGATGGGCATGGGGTGAAGGGGGGCTTTCGGGTGGTCCCCAGTTTTCCCCGTTTTCTGGCAGGTCGGGCAGGTGCGGCAGTACTCCCGGACATCCTCACTAAGGCGAGGCCAGAAGAATGCTCGGGTTAACCGGTGTCGGGTCTTGGCCATTCCTAGATGGCCGGCGAGGGGAATGTCGTGGGTCAGTCTCAGGAGTTCCTTTCTGGGGGCCTGCGGTACTACTAACTGTTTGTGGGGAGCCCGTGGTTTCTGAGCGTCTCCCCTATTGGTGTACCGATACAGTAGCCCATCTTCCCACTCAATGCTGTCGTCCCGTCCGTCGCCGGGACCCTGGCTGGCCCGGTCGTGGTACATTTCTAGGGTGGGGTCAGTCTGGGTCTGGTGCCGGAGGGTGGCTGGAGAGCTCCACGTGAGGGGGTGGTCCGGGGTAGGAGATGTGGGTTCGTCCGGTCGGGGGGGGGTCTGGGAGGCTTGGGGGGTTTGGGAGGTCGGAGAGGTCTGGTTGGTCTCACCTGGGTCCCAACCGGAGTGCCTTGGTCGATCCGGTGGCTTTGTTGCCGGGTGGTCACTGGGGCGGCCGCGTCCGTGGCGTAGGCTGATACCAAGCGTCCCAGGTCGTTCCCCAGGAGGATTTCTGCCGGTAGTTGGTCGAGTAACCCCACCCGCACGGATCCCTCCCCCGAACCCCAATCCAAATGGACTTGGGCGGTAGCGAGTCGAAGCACCTTGCCTCCGGCTACGCGAACAGCGACGGTGCGGTCCAGCCGGTCCTTTCGGGGAATCAGGTGAGGCCGGACAAGCGTGATGGTAGCGCCGGAGTCATGGAGACCTTCGGCGGCCCGCCCGTTAATCCATACCGCCTGTCTGTGGTGTTGGCGGTTGTCGGCGGATGCAGCCTGCACGGGATCGGCCTCATGCAGCATCCCCCATTCCTCCTGTGGGTCCCAGTATGGGGCTTCCTCCTGGTAACAATGAGCCGCAGGTGGGGCTCGGATGGGGCCCCGCGGAAGGGGCGGCTGGTTGGGGCAGTTCTGGCGGTAGTGGCCCATCTGGCCGCACCCATAACAACGGATGGTAGCCGTGGAAGGGGCCCGGTTTGGGACCCGGGGTGCGGGCCAGCGTGCTGTTGGCTCCAGCCGGGGGGTGTGGCACGGGGAGGTGGTAGGGTGGATCGGGAGGGTGGAGGTCGTTCCCCCCCGTGGGACGTGCACGTGTCCGTATACTCATCGGCCCAGGTGGCCGCTTGCTGCACCGTCTGGGGCTTCTTGTCCCTCACCCACTCCCGCACGGCCGGGGCGGTGTGGTCGAAAAACTGCTCGAGAAGGAACAGCTGAGTGACTTCTTCGAGGGTTCGAGCCTTGCTTCCGGTGAACCAGGTCTTCATGTCCCGTTGCAGCCGGTGCGCCCACTCCACATGGGTAGTACCGTGGGGCCGCCGGGAATTTCGGAATTTCATCCGGCTGGCTTCGGGGGTGATGGCAAAACGGGCCAGCAGGGTTTGTTTCACCTGTTCGTAGTCCCGGGCTTCTTCATCTGGGACAGTCCTGTAGGCCTCCGCAGCCCGCCCTGTTAGTTTACACGCCAGGATCCCAACCCAAGCGGCCCGTTGAACCTCGTGTAGTTGGCACGAGCGTTCAAAGTCCTGGAGGAAACTTTCTATTTCCTCTTCTGCCTCGTTGAAGCTCTTGAAGGCCTGGAAGGGCACCTTCCGTGCCGTTGGTCTTTCCCAGTTGGGGTTTCCTCCCTGTTGGTACTGGATTTCCGCCAGCCGTATCTCATGTTGGCGCACCCGCTCCTGCTCTTCTTCATGGGTGATGTCCCGGACGAAGTTCTGGAAGGTGGCTTCTGTCGGCGCGGCTCCGCAAGCCGCTGCCCGCCGCTGTACCTTCCTCTGTAAGGAGTTTTCAGGGCTGGACGCCTGAGCTACGATCGGCGGTGAGGTTGCGGGCAGGTCCCTGGTCTGCTGATCCAGGGCCGCCAATTCTTCGACCAGGGCATCCTTGCTCTTTGAGCCCACGGTTCCTCCACGGTCCTCCAGCATGCCCCGCAGTGTGTCCCGTTTATAATTGGCATATGCTGCCATGATGAGGGTCTTCTGGGGGTGCAGAGAGCTATCCTCACCGCTTGCCACCAGTGTGACGGAATGAGGTGTTATCCGTCTGCGGGTGTGCTCCAATCTGACCCCCTCTTGATGGCGTCAGGCCCGACTAACGAGTGTCACGGCACTCGGCGTCTCGAGCGGCCTGAGATGACCCTGGCGTTACTTGGCGAGATGGTGCTGCCGAATTAAGTTGACCCGTTCTGCGTAGTGGGGAGCTAGGAGACCGCAGAGTGTCTCCTGCACTGTGATTTTAGCTTCGAAATGACGACACCAAACGGGGCTGTATGCTTCAAGTCAAACGCAGTTGAACTGACTTTTTACTCAAAATGGGACACGCATTTAAACATCTCACACACAAAGGAGACATGCCCAGGCTTGAATGGGAACTCAATTTGCATACAATGGCATGCTTGCATCATCAGATTACACACACACACACAGAGCTAATGTACAGAAATTAGCATACAATTGAATTTCAACACAGCCTTTCACTCCTAGCAACCAAGGGGAAATATAATACCTTTAAATGCATCACACAATTACACATCTGAATCCACACTCATACAATACAGGATACATGGTAATACATCACACCAATAAAACCACATCTAGAAAAGGTATAACTGTTCATTTCAACACGCAAAACCGAAAGAGTCTGAAATAAAGAAAAAGGTCTTTGAAATGTCCCAGGCTGTTAGTTCTGAGGCTCGCTGGTCAGAGCCCCTATGTCCGTTCCATGACAGGTTACACCCCGCCTGTGATGTGAATATACACCGTATACAGTGAGGTTACACCCCGCCTGTGATGTGAATAAGCCCCGTATACAGTGAGGTTACACCCCGCCTGTGATGTGAATACACCCTGTATACAGTGAGGTTACACCCCGCCTGTGATGTGAATATCAATATGTGTGGAACCAGGAAGGAGAGTGTTTGTAACCAGGGGGAAGGATATATGTGTTACACTGCAGCTCAGCAGGATATAGGGGAGGAGTCACATGGACACGGACTAGTTAGCAGAACTGTAGATTAGAACCTGTTATAAGATGATCTCTTAATAAATATTAAAACCCTGCAGCTGGAGTCAGAGACAATATTTACAGAATCAGTCTCATTTATACATGGTGGCAGCGGATCTCATTTGAAAACTACTCCAAAAGCAGATATGGAAGGTTTAAAAGCACCCAGTCTCCTGGATTTTCAGGCAAGAAATCTGTCTCAGGCATGGAAGAGATGGAAAGAAGAAATGCTTCTATACACAGACCTGGTCCTGGTTGATAAACCAGAAGAGATGAAGGTAAAGCTGTTCCTGTACTTGATTGGGGATAAGGCAGAGAGGTTAAAGACACCCTTCTCCCAGGAGTGGCAGCTCCCTCACTGAACTGTCCTAATGAAAGCATTTGATGATTATTGGGAGCCAAAACAAAATGAGACTGTGGAAAGATATAATTTTTTTTCACGGAGTCAGAGGAAGAAGAAGGCATAGATGCATATGTCACAGAGCTGCGTACACTGGCAGCCACCTGCAATTTTGGTAATATCAGAGACTCTTTAATAAGGGACAGAATTATATGTGGCACAAGAGATTCTAACCTCAGGGAACGTTTACTGAGAGAAGTGGACTTAACACTTGATAAATGTCTACAAATCGGCAGAGCTGCTGAACTGTCTACAGAGAGGGTGAGCTCCTGGAGAGTCCAGCACCGGTGCAGTGTCAGTCCATGGAATGAAACAAGCTACACTCTTAGGAAGAGTCCGAGCAGAATGGCAGATATGACGGAATGGGATGTTGTTCCGCCTGCGGGTGTGCTCAATCTGCGTGACCCCTTCGCTTACCGCTGGCCCGACTACCGAGTGACGCGCACTCGCGTCTCGTGCGGCCTGGCGTGACCCTGGGGAAGGGTTAGCGGGCGGTGGAGGGAACCCTGCTAGAACCAGCCCGACCACTGAGCCATACGGCACTCAGCGTCCCGAGCAGCTGGTTCACTGACCTTGCGGGTGTGGGACGTCCGTGGAGATCGGATCTGCCAGCCGCGGAGGAATCTTCGGTTCGATGTGGGAAACGTTTCGGATCTTGCGGGAAACGTTTCCGATCGCGGTGCGGGTAACTTTTCGGATCTCGGTGAACGACTTTCGGATCGGACCAGGGCTGAATGAATCTTCGGATCTGCCGGGATGGGCGAGGGATTCGGATCGCACCGCAATCCCTCGCAATACCGAAGCGCGGTACGCGGCCGCGCCCTTCGGTTCGGATCTCTGAATTTCCCCGATCGAATCTTCGGATGTAGCGCCGCTGCCCTGATGCTCGATGCAGGGTCAGCGCGCTCGATTCGGATCGGATGGGCACCGTATTCTGAGGCCGCGGGGGACACTCAGATCCGAAATACGGCGGAGAATCAAGCCACACCAGACACAGCTGAATGTACTGCAGAATCTGCCTTTATTGTTTACATTACAGACTTTTATTACTTCTCATTAGAATTAGAATACAATGGGACTCCTTGCCCGCCCTCCCGGGACCCATTGGCCACCATCCTTCAGGGAGTCGCCAATTCGGACCGGATGGTCCGAATCGGCCATTTTGCGATCCGAACCGGATGGTTCGGATCGGCCATTTTCCGAATCGAAATTCCAACTGCGCCACAAGAATCGGAAAATGGCGGCGAGCAAGGCAACAAAGGGAAAAATACATTACACCATAACCAACGGGGAACACTTTATTACACCACAACAATAATCACCTCTAAATAAAAATACTGGTAAAACGGGGTGCGTGCCACCACACCCAAGTGTCCATGTCACCACTGTCACCGCACCGCCCCTGGCTGAGGGTGCTGGGCCATCCCGTGACACTCCTCCCCCTCCCCCAGTTCGACGCACCTGGTCTGACCCCACCGGGTCATACCGGGGAAGTCGGTGCTCCCAGGCCCATAGTCAGTCTGGGGAGGCCGGGTCACCAGGCCTCTCCATTTGGCCTTGCGGCCGTGCCAGCCTGGTCGGGACCCCATGTCCTGAGGGTGTCCCCGGCTGGGCGAGAAGACATGCCTCTGGGCCGGAGGGCCTCCGGTGCCCCCCCCAGGATTGTCACTCACCTGGGGAACCGGGTGCTAACTGCACACACGCCCCAGGTGCCCAGGTCAGCCGTGGGACAGGACCGTGGCGGGGTAAGGCTCCCGAGCCCAAAGGTTGCAAAAATGGGCAGAGGCCAGCGGCGCTCTGCCCCGTTGCCAGCTCTTCCACTGGAGGGCCAGGTACGGACACGGCAACTGAAGGAACCACAAGAGCCAGACCTGGCTGCTCCTCCAGCCAGCTGGAAGGAGAATCACAGAATGCAACAGCAGTCGCCCAGGGTCATCCACGCTCTGCCCCTCGGGGCGAATTGGGCGGAACGGGCAGAGGCCAGCGGCTCTCTGCCCTGGCGTCAGCTCTTCTGCTGGTTGACCGGGTACGGAAACGGCAACCGGGAGGACAAACGAGGTCAAACCCGGCTGCTCTCCCTGGCCGCCGACGAGGGGACTGAACCGCTGCCGCGGCAGTCGTACAGGGTCATCCTCGCGCTGCCCCTCGAGGCAAACTGAGAGGGATGGGCAGAGGCCAGCGGCGCTCTGCCCCGTAGCCAGCTCGTCAGCTGGGCGAGGATCTCCCTGCGGAAGGATGGTTTCTTCACCCCCGAGGCGATCAATGGTTGCGCGCAACCCGTCCCGGGGGAACCATCCGTCTGCTCCTCCGGGCAGACTTTGAGTAGTGGGCAGAGGCCAGCGGCGCTCTGCCCCGTAGCCAGCTCTTCCGCTGGTGAGAGATCTCCCTGGCGAAGGATGGTTGCTTCACCCCCCGGGACAACCAAGGGTTGCGCACAACCCATCCCGGGGGAACCATCTGTCTGCCCCTCCTGGCAGACTTTGGGCAATGGGCAGAGGCCCGCAGCACTCTGCCCCGTAGCCAGCTCTTCTGCTGGTTGGAGATCTCCTTGGGGAAGGACGGTTGCTCCACCCCCCGGGACAACCAAGGGTTGCGCACAACCCATCCCGGGGGAACCATCGGTCTGCCCCTCCTGGCAGACTTCGGGCAATGGGCAGAGGCCAGCAGCACTCTGCCCCGTAGCCAGCTCTTCCGCTGGTTGGAGATCTCCTTGGGGAAGGATGGTCACTTCACCCCCCGGGGCAATTGACGGTTGCGCACAACCCATCCCGGGGGAACCATCCGTCTCCTCCCCCGCTGGACCCGTGGCCTCGGCCACCCTGTCCTCTTGCGGGGTGAGGGGGGTAACTTCCTCAGACGACCCCCCCACGGGCACCCATGAGTCCGCCTCGGCTTCCCATAGGTCCCAAACCTGGGGACTGTCGACTTCCTCCGCGACCCGTCCCACCACGGGGAGCTCAGGCTCGACTGCGGAACGCCGTCCAACAGTCTCCGATAAGCCACCTCGAGCTCCCACTCTCGCTCAGCCAGGGACTCCAGCTCCTCAAACACTGAGTCCCTGCTGTCTGACGGAATTTCCAATTCCCGCCGCTCCAGGATGTCCTCCATCCGTTCCTCGGTCTCTTCTCCAAAATCGGGGTCGGCGGCCATGCCCTCGTAGAGCAGTCCTGTGCCTCCGTAGCGAGGCCCTGCAACGGAACTGCCTCCCAACGGCCGTACTGCCGGAGCGGCAGTTAGCCACCGGAGCGCGCGGTACGCGGCGTCCAGTGCGACCTCCTCCTGCACCAAACTCCAGAGCTCGTCCTCCCACCCTTCTGGGCCCGGTCCTGCAGGAACGCTGCTCGCACAGCGTACTGCTCCCGGTAGACGTCGGCGTCGGAGGGAATGTCCACGTCATGGCAGTCCCGCTCATGGTCCAGGGCCTCGTACCACAGCTCCTCTGTGGACTCCTGGTCCTGCTCCAGGCCCTCCTGCAGCTCTCTGGCCAGCACGACCTTCACGTCGGCATAGGTGCCAGCGCAGGAGCACCGCTCCTCAGTGGGGAAGGTGGCGTCCTCAGATGCAGCTCCAGGCGGGCTGTGAGTCTCCATCCGAGGGTCGCTGGGATGAGTGATGTCCTCAGTACAGGCTCCAGGCAAGCTGAGAGTCCCGCAAGCGTCGTCACTGGGGGTGGTGGATTCCCAGGGTGAAGCTCCAGACGAGCTGTGAGTCTCGACCCAGGGTTCCACGGGGTAGGGTTCGGGGTCATTGTACTCAGCTACTGCTCCGCGGAGCTCTGCCAACCGCAGCTGGTGCTGGCGTTCCTTCTCCAGCTCAACTCCCCGGTAGAACTTCCGAATCACCTCACATCGGTCCTCTGTCGTCGGGGCATCTCCAAGCAGGGCGATCCGGCGCCGCACCTCTCTGAGATCAGCGCCTTCCTCCACCTCTGCGTAGACAGGGCTGGGGACGGGCGTCGTCGCCTCGTCCTGATCCATCCTGGTCAGCTCCTTGATCAGGGTCTTGCGTTTCTTGTTACCCGGCGTTCCTCCCCGTTTCTCCAACATCCCACGCAGGGTGTCCCGGTTGTAGGGGTTGTACACCGCCATGGCGTAGGTCTCCTAGGGGCCTGCAGAGAGCGATCCCACCGCTGCCACCAGTATGACGGAATGGGATGTTGTTCCGCCTGCGGGTGTGCTCAATCTGCGTGACCCCTTCGCTTACCGCTGGCCCGACTACCGAGTGACGCGCACTCGGCGTCTCGTGCGGCCTGGCGTGACCCTGGGGAAGGGTTAGCGGGCGGTGGAGGGGACCCCTGCCTAGAACCAGCCCGACCACTGAGCCATACGGCACTCAGCGTCCCGAGCAGCTGGTTCACTGACCTTGCGGGTGTGGGACGTCCGTGGAGATCGGATCTGCCAGCCGCGGAGGAATCTTCGGTTCGATGTGGGAAACGTTTCGGATCTTGCGGGAAACGTTTCCGATCGCGGTGCGGGTAACTTTTCGGATCTCGGTGAACGACTTTCGGATCGGACCAGGGCTGAATGAATCTTCGGATCTGCCGGGATGGGCGAGGGATTCGGATCGCACCGCAATCCCTCGCAATACCGAAGCGCGGTACGCGGCCGCGCCCTTCGGTTCGGATCTCTGAATTTCCCCGATCGAATCTTCGGATGTAGCGCCGCTGCCCTGATGCTCGATGCAGGGTCAGCGCGCTCGATTCGGATCGGATGGGCACCGTATTCTGAGGCCGCGGGGGACACTCAGATCCGAAATACGGCGGAGAATCAAGCCACACCAGACACAGCTGAATGTACTGCAGAATCTGCCTTTATTGTTTACATTACAGACTTTTATTACTTCTCATTAGAATTAGAATACAATGGGACTCCTTGCCCGCCCTCCCGGGACCCATTGGCCACCATCCTTCAGGGAGTCGCCAATTCGGACCGGATGGTCCGAATCGGCCATTTTGCGATCCGAACCGGATGGTTCGGATCGGCCATTTTCCGAATCGAAATTCCAACTGCGCCACAAGAATCGGAAAATGGCGGCGAGCAAGGCAAACAAAGGGAAAAATACATTACACCATAACCAACGGGGAACACTTTATTACACCACACAATAATCACCTCTAAATAAAAATACTGGTAAAACGGGGTGCGTGCCACCACACCCAAGTGTCCATGTCACCACTGTCACCGCACCGCCCCTGGCTGAGGGTGCTGGGCCATCCCGTGACAGCAGAGACTCCACATAAGATAATACAGTGCATATATTGTGGTAAGCGTCACGAGAAACTGAAAGAGAAATGCCCAGCATTTGGAAAGCAATGTAAGGGGTGCGGTAAGGCCAATCATTTCATTAACCAGTGCCGTGCCAGTCTGCACCAACAAAGGAAGCCGGCAGTACAAGCTGTATATAAGGAAACAGCGGATTCAGAGGAATACGAAGACATTCTGGGTCTGACTTTGGAACCAGCTTTTCAGATTTGTGCACTGAAGAAATCTACGAGCAAATTTTCATCAGCTTTGTTTGCTACCATGCTCATCGACCAGCAAGCTGTGAGATTCCAAATGGATTGTGGGGCGGACTGCAATGTCCTACCAGCAAGGATGGTGAAAGACCAATCTAAAATTCTACCCTGTGATAAGATACTAAGGATGTACAATAAGAGTACACTGACACCAGTAGGGATATGAAACTCAAAATAAGGAACCCATGCAATCAAAAGTTATATCAGGCTGAATTTGTTGTCATTGACTCAGAGCTGTGTCATCCTATACTAGGAAGTAGAGCTATCCAAGCCATGGATCTGATCTCGGTGCAGCACCAAAATATCCTAACTGTGGAACAAGACAGCAAACAGTCAGATAGCGCTATGTGGGGCTGGTCAACATCAACAAGGAGTATGCTGATATTTTTCAAGGAGTGGGCTGTCTAGAAGGAAAATTGAAATTGGAAGTGGATGCTCTTGTACAGCCTGTTAGACTTCCAAAACGAAAAGTTCCTGTATCATTACTCAACCCCTTCAAGAGGAGCTCGCCAGTTTAGAAAAACAGGGGATTATCACCCCTGTAGAGAGAAGCACAGACTGGATTAGTAGTATGGTGATAGTGAAAGAACCATCAGGGAAGTTAAGGATTTGCATTGACCCTAAGCCTCTAAATAAAGCTTTGAAAAGGAGCCACTATCCTTTGCCTACACTTGATGACATACTTCCTGATCTAGCAAGGGCAAGAATTTTTTCAGTGTGTGATGTAAAGAGTGGATTTTGGCATATCGAATTAGAGGAAGACTCCAGCTACTTAACCACTTTTTCTACTCCTTTTGGCCGATACCGGTGGGTTAGGATGCCTATGGGTATTAGTCCTGCCCCAGAGGTTTTTCAGAGAAAACTAAATCATGCACTGGAAGGGCTACCAGGTATCAGGGTTATTGCAGATGATATCCTGATTGTAGGAGAAGGAGAAACTGATGTGGAAGCCATTAAAGATCACGATCAGAAGCTGAGGAAGTTACTAGATCGTTGCAGAGAACGACAGCTCAAACTAAATCCAGAGAAATTCCAGTTAAGAAAAACTGAAGTACCTTATATTGGTCACTTATTGTCAGCCCAGGGACTTCAAGCAGACCCCAGCAAAGTAAAAGCCATTACTGAAATGCCCAGACCCACAGACGTTAAAGGAGTACAGAGATTTTTGGGGATGGTGAACTATCTTTCAAGGTTTTGTGAGAACATATCAGATGCAGGTGAACCTCTGCGCCAACTAACCCAGAAGGATGCAGTGTGGGAGTGGACTGAAGTGCAGGAAGGGGCATTTCAGCAGATCAAATCAAAAATCAGTTGTGCGCCAGTACTCAAGTATTATAACCCAGAAGAACCATTGGAACTACAATGCGATGCGTCA
The DNA here is from genome assembly GCA_009667805.1 of Leptobrachium leishanense. NCBI lineage: Eukaryota > Metazoa > Chordata > Amphibia > Anura > Megophryidae > Leptobrachium > Leptobrachium leishanense. Next base: position 25,699 of record RXON01004084.1, on the reverse strand, counting down.
GAGAGAGGTCTGGGAGCAGCACTGATGCAGAGTAAGCAACCGTTAGCTTTTGCAAGCAGAGCATTGACGGAGACAGAGCAAGGTTATGCCCAGATTGAGAAGGAGTTGTTAGCAGTCCTCTTTGGCATGGAAAAATTTCATCAATTCACATTTGGACAAACAGTAGCTGTACAGTCCGACCATAAGCCCCTTGAAAGCATTATGAAGAAACCTTTACTTAAAGCACCCCGACGTCTTCAGCGTATGATGTTACGTCTTCAAATGTACGATGCACGTATCAGATACTGCCCAGGAAAGTCTCTGGCAGTGGCAGACACATTGAGTAGGGCTTATCTGGACGAGGGTTCCGTGGAGGGCTCAGTGGAGCACCAGATTGAAACGGTAAACATGCTCCAATATCTACCCATCTCAAACAGGAGACTTGACGCTATACAAAAAAGCACCGATAAAGACAAGACTTTACAAGCAGTGAAGCACATTGTTTTGAGGGGATGGCCTCATGCAAAGGAACTGGTACCTCTAGAGGCTTCACCATTTTACCACATACGTGATGAACTGAGTGTACAGGATGGTGTACTATTCAAAGGCGAGCGAGTTGTTATACCATCTGAACTTCGATCTGATATTATGTCTCGGATCCATTCTTCACATTTCGGCGTGGAAGGATGTCTACGTAGAGCCAGGGAATCTGTTTACTGGCCAGGAATGAATGCGCAGTTGAAAGAGTACATTGACCAATGTGACATATGCCGGTCATTTGATACTAAACAACAAAAGGAAACCTTGATGCCTCATGAGATCCCAACTAGACCATGGGAAAAGATCGGTACTGATTTGTTCACATTCCACGGACACGAGTATTTAATAACGGTGGACTATGACTCTAACTTCTGGGAGATAGACCAGATTCAGGATACAAGATCAACAACAGTGATAAGAAAATTGAAGGCTCATTTTGCCAGATATGGAATCCCAGACACTGTATGTTCAGATAATGGACCCCAGTTTATTTCGATGGAGTTTAAAGAATTCAGTATGAATTGGGACTTTGACCACATTACCTCATCACCAGGATACCCCCAAAGCAATGGGAAGGTAGAGTCGGCAGTAAAAACGGCCAAGAGACTCCTGCAAAAGGCTGTGTCCTCTGGTAATGATCCCTACCTAGCATTATTGGATCATCGCAACACACCAACGCAAGGTCTGGAGTGCAGTCCTGCTCAAAGACTGATGGGTCGAAGGACCAAATCGTTACTTCCCATGAGAGGAAGTCTGTTAATGAAGGATCACGGGATGAATGACAGGCACCAAATTCTATGCACAAAACAACGTGCATTGCAAGCCGCTCAATATAATAGGGGAGCCAAAGACCTGCGGCCTCTAAATGTTGGCGAACAGGTGTGGGTACAACCACCAATTAACCAGGGAAAAGAGTGGCGGAAAGCTTGCCTAAGAGCCCCTGCTGGAATCAGGTCCTATGAAGTTGTAACAGAGTCAGGACAAGTTCTGAGAAGAAATAGGAGGCACCTGAGAGGCACTGGACGATACAGGCCTCAAATAAGGACCCAAAGTAGCAATCAAGAGGACTATGACACGGACAAGACAAACCAGCCATCAATAGCAAATACCCCAGAAGAAGATCAGGAAGAACCACACTGTGAAATATCAGACACAGAAAGACTGGGGGATGACACCAATGTTCTACGAGAACAACCACAAGGATACAGAAACACCCAGACTAGAAGCGGGAGATCCATCCTAAAACCAGCATATCTAAATGATTATGTGGACTAACATGTGACCCACTACAAGAATCCGTTTCACGATCCATCTACCTCCTAGACTTGAGCTAAAGGAAACAACTTCCATTTTCCCAAAAAGGGAAAGATGTATCAATATGTGTGGAACCAGGAAGGAGAGTGTTTGTAACCAGGGGGAAGGATATATGTGTTACACTGCAGCTCAGCAGGATATAGGGGAGGAGTCACATGGACACGGACTAGTTAGCAGAACTGTAGATTAGAACCTGTTATAAGATGATCTCTTAATAAATATATAAAACCCTGCAGCTGGAGTCAGAGACAATATTTACAGAATCAGTCTCATTTATACAATGTGAATAAGCCCCGTATACAGTGAGGTTACACCCCGCCTGTGATGTGAATAAGCCCCGTATACAGTGAGGTTACACCCCACCTGTGATGTGAATACACCCCGTATACAGTGAGGTACACCCCGCCTGTGATGTGAATACACCCCGTATACAGTGAGGTTACACCCCGCCTGTGATGTGAATACACCCCGTATACAGTGAGGTTACACCCCGCCTGTGATGTGAATACACCCCGTATACAGTGAGGTTACACCCCGCCTGTGATGTGAATACACCCCGTATACAGTGAGGTTACGCCCCACCTGTGATGTGAATACACCCCCGTATACAGTGAGGTTACGCCCCGCCTGTGATGTGAATACACCCTGTATACAGTGAGGTTACGCCCCGCCTGTGATGTGAATACACCCCGTATACAGTGAGGTTACACCCCGCCTGTGATGTGAATACACCCCGTATACAGTGAGGTTACGCCCCGCCTGTGATGTGAATACACCCCGTATACAGTGAGGTTACGCCCCGCCTGTGATGTGAATACACCCTGTATACAGTGAGGTTACACCCCGCCTGTGATGTGAATGCGCCCCATATACAGTGAGGTTACACCCCGCCTGTGATGTGAATACACCCCGTATACAGTGAGGTTACACCCCCCTGTGATGTGAATGCGCCCCGTATACAGTGAGGTTACAGCCCGCCTGTGATGTGAATACGCCCCGTATACAGTGAGGTTACACCCCGCCTGTGATATGAATACACCCCGTATACAGTGAGGTTACACCCCTCCTGTGATGTGAATGCGCCCCGTATACAGTGAGGTTACACCCCGCCTGTGATGTCATTACGCACCGTATACAGTGAGGTTACACCCCGCCTGTGATGTCATTACGCACCGTATACAGTGAGGTTGTATCCTGTACAATCCGCTTTCCCGTTCTTCAGAGTTATTGTTATTTCATACAGGCCGCTGTCCTCTGCTCTCAGGTCGCGGATGATTAACCCCTTCATGCTGTCGCTGTGATTCAAGCGATTGTTAAACTGATCAGTGAATGTAAAGATCTTAAACTGAGAGTTTCTAAACTCTGCGATTCTGATTGTTTCATTTTTACTTTGAAACGTCCAGGCAGCGTCGAGTATCGGATCCATTCGATGGAGATCGCTGGACAGACGGACAGACTGGTTTATGAGGCCGATCACCTGGACGGGTTTGTCTCGAGCTGGGGGGGGGGGATATAGTAGAATAGTTACTGTGTCGCTCCTCCTGTGTGACACAATGTAATATGATAAACGAGTCATTATGTTCTCTTTGAAGCAGCTTCCCTTCTCACAGATATTTAACCCGGCGGCTGAGCAGGATCATAAAGGAGCAATGTCTCATATATATACTATATTAATAAATATATACTGTACTATAATTAATTGTCCAATCCACCCAATTCAAACCTAAAGGGGTTATTCAGAGAGCACTGAGATGTCACCAACATTTCTTGCTGTGTCGTTCGGCGCATTTTGGTGAGTTCAGTTCGCAGACCCTGTGTTGAATTCAGCATTCACTGCAGGGTCCCCAAAGTGCGCAGAATGGATTCGCCAAATTCTAACGAAACCCGCCGAAAAAAGCCAGTCGGCCACTGAACTAAGAGTAAAAAAAAAAAAAGATTTGAAAAAGGCTTTTGAAACAATACAAATGCATGAAAATAATAAAAAAGGTCTGTTACATACTAAAATACGCCATTAATATATTGTAATCAAAAATTTCTCAAGAAAATCCAGAAAAATGCCTAAAGAATAAATAGACTTTTTGCTGCAAATGGAAAGAATAATCGGTTTAATATACTGTGTGTATATATATATTTACATTGAAACCTATGGGATTCGCCTGGTTAAACCTGTCGGACTGGAACACCGAAAATCTGGGCATTTCGCAACATTTCGGTGCAGTTCGACGTTCTTTGAAAAGATTAACCATTACTTCTCTACAGGACAATTTCACTGTCGCTGGGTTCCTGCAATCTGTGGTGAAGTGCATCGTATTTCACTGGCAAGTCGCTAATATTTGGCAAATTGCCAGCTCTCTGAATAGCCGAATTGCCATGAAATTGCACCATACAGGGAAATTCACCGTTCAGTGCAATTCGGCTCTCTTTGATTGACCCCTTTAATCTTTGCATTTCAGGGACTTGTCACTGACGCACTCTCATTCAGCTGGTGATTCGACAGGGAATCCCCGAGCAGAGCAGCGTCCGCGTGTGCTGGATGTGACCTCTGTGTTAAAGGGACACTAGCTCTTACTTAAACTGCATCTAGATTACTTGCGAATTAAAAAATAACACCACATTATAAATCACATTATAAAACACATTATAAAACACATTATAAAACACATTATAAATCACATTATAAATCACATTATAAATCACATTATAAAACACATTAGAAAACACATTATAAAACACATTATAAAACACATTATAAAACACATTATAAAACACATTATAAATCACATTATAAAATACATTATAAATCACATTATAAAACACATTATAAATCACATTATAAAATACATTATAAATCACATTATAAAACACATTATAAATCACATTATAAAATACATTATAAATCACATTATAAAATACATTATAAATCACATTATAAAATACATTATAAAACACATTATAAATCACATTATAAATCACATGCCGCTGGTTTTTTTTTCTTAGTAATTGCATTTAAAAGGAAAATTAAAGTTAGGTATTTTATCTCAGGGTTCCAGGTTCTGGATTATTCCCATTAATTACCATTTACCAAAAGCTTTGCTTTGTCTGCACTATCTAGTCTTATCTAAACATCATCTTTAACCTCCCTAGCATTCCAATTCTGACATGTTTTAAATTTTATATGTCAGAATCGGAACAATTTCTTTGGCCTCCTAGCAGTATCACAGTGTGGCTCGGGGTTAAATGCATTGCAGAAAACGTTAACCCCGAGCCACACTCGGGATGCTGCTGGATACATACCTGTCCCTGCGCTTCATCACTGTCGCCATTCTCCTCCGGCAATCGCAACATCCTATTTCCTGGTTCCCATCTCGCAAGAAGGGAACCAGGAAGCAAAACGCTGCGATCGCGGAGGTCAGCGAGGGAGCGCACGACAGGTATGTATACTACCCGACAATGGCTTGGGGTTATCGTTTTCAGCACTGAAAGTTAACCCTGAGCCACACTCGGGAACACCGCCAAGTGGGTTAACTGGTATTGTTCTCCAAGCTAGCTGAGATAAGAGCTGACAGCTGAATGAGATAAAACAGGGAGCTTAAAAGCCTTCTAATCTCCCCCCTGGTGATGCCCTATGAATACATCCCACACAATACAATGATGTGAGCCGGTGATTGACCCATTCACTCCATTCTATGATCAAAGCCACACAGTGACGAGCAAGTGATGAAAGATACAAAATATCACACAATGGATGCGCCCAGTGACTCATATAGAGGAAAATATCACACAATGGATGCACCCAGTGACACATAAAGGATAATATCACACAATGGATGCACCCAGTGACACGTATAGACTAAAATAGCACACAATGGCTGCACCCAGTAACACATATATGAAGGGATATCACAGGCTATTGTAGAGTACTAAGGTCGTCTTTGATCTGCATGATAAGGGGGGAAATTACACATCTGCTCTAATGGAATGTCCCTTGTCCCGTCCAAGCATTTTGCACCTTGGACAACTGTAAAAGCACCTCCAAGAGCACATTCCTGACCCAGCGGCACCATTGGGACCAAAAGTGCATTTCAAAGAAACAAATAGGTCCTTCGATCGCTAGAGACGACCTTGGGATGATTGATATTATATCTGGTTACTAAACTAAATAAGAAGTGGACTGAGCATGCCCATGAAATAACAGGAGGGGGGATTCTGGGAAATGTAGTGGGCAGGCGGTACCAGCTAGGGGCTGTCCTTAGAGGAACGGGGAAGACCTATATATATTCTGAGTCATGCATGGGCTCCTTTGCTATTTCTTGGAGGTCAATTGAAAAATTGAAGAAATATTGCCATCTCCTACTAGAACCTCCCTAGCGACTGATCCTCCAGCGTATATTGTAAGTAACTAGGATCTGTTGTTATCTCCCTTTTATTTTGCTGCTTTGTGTGTGTAAATTGTTAATTATTATATCTATTTTTTCTGTAACCATATGCACTGTGATATATAATATTTTATCACAATAAATCTGAAACTTATTAAGATCTGCTTCTGCCTGAAATTCGATCCATGCTAACTGAAGGACTGGATAATCAAAGATTTCCCTTTGTTTAAGCTCACGTCTACTAAACAGTGAGTTGTGGTGAAGTCAGTCTTTTGTACTGTTTACTATTTTGGGGTGCAGAGTCTCAGGCCAGCTCTGGTTCAGGTATTAGGCATCCTGGGTAAAAAGTTTTGGTCTGTGGTGGCAGTGTGACTAATAGTATAAGGAAAGTGGGTACAGCGATTGTGGGAAATGTAGTCAGTACTCCGGGTCGAGTGTAGACGGGTACGGCGCTGCAACCCTGTGGCCAATTCATCACGTTTGCATGCCCTTCTGGAGCGAAGACGTTGCCGTGACAGTTAGGCAAGCGCGCGCGGTGGATTGTGGGCCGCGTAGTTATCATTTTAAGTCTAGTGAGACAGATAGTGATTTGCTTAAGCCTGCGTTTCCTTCACTGCGGCGCGCGTGCGTGACAGCGGCCTTCAGCTCTTCTGCATTGTTCGGTCTCATGTCTCTCATCTTTCTCTTGGCAATGCTCCATAGATTCTCTATGGGGTTCAGGTCAGGCGAGTTTGCTGGCCAATCAAGCACAGTAATCCCATGGTCATTGAACCAGGTTTTGGTGCTTTTATCAGTGTAGGCAGGTGCCAAGTCCTGCTGGAAAATTAAGTCAGCATCCCCATAAAGCTTGTCTGTGGAAGGAAGCATGAAGTGCTCCAAAATCTCCTGCTAGACGGCTGCGTTGACCCTGGACTTAATGAAGCACAGTGGACCAACACCAGCAGATGGCACAGCTCCCCAAATCAACAGACTGTGGAAACGTCACACTGGACTTCACAAGCGGCTTGACAAGAGGAATACAACATTTGAAGCCCATGTCCAGTATCCGTCTGTGTGTGGTGGCTCTTGATGCACTGACTCCAGCCTCAGTCCACTCCTTGTGAAAGTCCCCAACACTTTTGAATGGCCTTTTCCTGACAATCCTCTCCAGGCTGCGTCATCCCTGCTGCTTGTGCACCTCTTTCTTCCATATAACTTTCTATTAATGTGCTTTGATACAGCACTTTGGGAACATCCAACTTCTTTTGCAATGACCTTTTGAGGCTTTCCCTCCTTATGGAGGGGATCAATGATGGTTTTCTGCACAACTGTCAGGTCAGCAGTCTTTCCCATGATTGTGATTCCTACTGAACCAGACTGAGAGACCATTTAAAGGCTCAGGAACCCTTTGCAGGTGTTATGGCTTCATTAGCTGATTAGAGTGGGACACTTTGAGGCTAGAATATATTGCACCGCATCACAATATTCTCATTTTCTGAGCTTGTGGATTTGGGGTTTTCATGAGCTGTAACCAGAATCATCACAATTATGACAAATCACCGCTTGAACTATTTTGCTTTGCATGTAATGAGTCTCACATATTACTTTCACCTTTTAAGTTGCGTTACTGAAATAAATGAACTTTGGCACGATGAACTAATGTTTCAAGTTTCACCTGTACATATACATATATATATATACACATCCGGACTGTTGTCTCTTACTTCTAATTTGTTTTCAGCCATAAAGCAAACAAAGTGTAAGCTGAGAGAAGTATTTCACGTGTCGCTCTTTGTATCAGTCTGTGTGTTATAACAGACACATTCATATCTACACTTTAATATGTCTTTTAAAACTGCTGGAAGTTATTGGACGGTTCTGTGGTCGTGTCCTTCTTGGTTTGGCGACACATGTTTAAAATGTACTCGTTTATGTTTATCACATGGAATGACTGCAGGTGTAACGTCACAGTACTGTGTGAAGCACAAAACTAACACCGCCAGTATTTACATAAACACAAAGATATGTTTACACATTATTTAATACATCGCTGCGCTATATAGAGAGTGAACTGACCTGCGACTTGGAGGAAAACTGCAAGGAGCACATAGGAGATCCACGTAATGTCCATGGCTAACGTGTCGGGCTGTGCCTCTGTATTACACACACTGGACCCGACACTCAAGGCTCGGTGTGAAATGGAGCTTTATTATGGGGCCGTATCGTTCCGGTCTTGCACGGTGTTGTTTTTTTAAGCGATACGATAAGCTTCTTTGAGAGATTCATAGATCTGTCTGTGTGTCTGTGCGTGACAGACCTGGCACAGAAGTAACGGAAGGTGCTGTGCGTGAGGTTTGGCCACAGTGACCAGCGTCCTGTTAGTCTGTATCTAAGTATAGATTGTGTAGAGCTTTCTGTGAGAGTTGGCGCTGTGACATCTCCTCCATCCTCTGGTCTGTGATCATCTGACACAGAGAACGTATCATTAGAACCTCATGGTCTGCTTATCCATATGAGTGGACAGCATGTGAGCTGGATGAGCTCAGGTTCACCCTAGTGAGGGTCAGGTTTTTCCTTCCAGTACCTTCCATTGTTGACGTTATAGGGAGCCGGTAAGGGATATCAGCTTGTATTAGAAATGTGGTGACTTGTTCCCCGGCTTGAAGGCCTAGCCCCAACCTGTTACAGCGCCCGTCCCTGTCCCTAGAAAAGCAGTTCTTCAGCAGCTTTCCTTTTCTCACAACCCTCAGCCAGAACTTGAGGGAGTGCTGTATATTCTATGTATCTCTCCCCAAACACCAGACACGTCACAATGCAGGGAAGAAGAATGATCTTTAATGTGAAATGGGGAGCAGTTATATGGGAAACAGGGAGGGGGAGGTAACATGACACAGTCAGCACAGCGCACTGTCTATACAAGGGGTAAAATAAAACAATCAGCAGACAGGGGTGGATCTGGCACTTGTTTGAATTATATGTCGGGTGAGTCTGGCATGTGTGTGAATTATATGGGGGGTGGATCCAGCATGTTTGTGAATTATATGGGGGGGTGGATCTGGCGCATGTGTGAATTACATGGGAGGTGGGTCCGACATGTGTGTGAATTATATGGGAGGTGGGTGCGGCACGTGTGTAAATTATATGGGGGGTGGATCAGGCACGTGTGTAAATTATATGGGGGGTGGATCAGGCACGTGTGTAAATTATATGGGGGTGGATCAGGCACGTGTGTAAATTATATGGGGGCGTGGATCAGGCACGTGTGTAAATTATATGGGGGGTGGATCAGCACGTTTGTCAATTATATGGGGGGTGGATCCGGCACGTGTTTGAATTACACGGGGGTGGTTCTGGCACGTGTGTGAATTATATGGGAGGTGGATGCGGCACGTGTGTGAATTATATGGGAGGTGGATAAGGCACGTGTGTGAATTATATGGGGGGCTGGAACCAGCACGTGTGTGAATTATATGGGGGGGCTGGAACCAGCATGTGTGTGAATTATATGGGGGGCTGGAACAAGCACGTGTGTGAATTATATGGGGGGCTGGAACCTGCACATGTGTGACTTATATGGGGCGGGGTTGGAACCGGCACGTGTGTGAATTATATGGGACAGATACAGATATAGACAGATGGACAATAGCATTCTTGCATAATCACAGATTACACAAACATTCTGCACCCTATATCCAAACACATCTCCATGTCCATGCACCCCAAGTCTAAATGACGCACGTCACATATTTTCCAGAGGGAAACAGTCACTTTGTGGGAGGAAATTGTACATTTAACCCAGCCAGGCTAATATGAAAAAGTAGCCCATAATAGTTACAGACGCGCAGCTACAAAAGCTGCTTTCGCCCGGTTCAGATATATTTAGCACTGTGTGCCATGTGTCTGATGGTTGCAGGAGATGGCAAACAGCCCCAAAATCTCCCGTTTAACTGCTGGGTCGTAGTCTGTAGGCAGGAGGCAAAGCCACAGCCCCCTCCAAGTAGCACAGTGACAGCGTGTTCTGTCACCATGACACTGAGCATGTTCCCCCAACTTCTTTGGTCGACCATGGCGAGGCCTGTCCTGAATGGAACCTGTCCTGTTAAAGTGCTGTATGGACTTGGCCCCCGTGCTGCAGCTCAGTTTCAGGGCCTTGGCCCCCGTGCTGTGGCTCAGTTTCAGGGTCTTGGCCCCCGTGCTGCGGCTCAGTTTCAGGGTCTTGGCCCCCGTGCTGCGGCTCAGTTTCAGAGTCTTGGCCCCCGTGCTGCGGCTCAGTTTCAGGGTCTTGGCCACCGTGCTGTGGCTCAGTTTCAGGGTCTTGGCCCCCGTGCTGCGGCTCAGTTTCAGGGTCTTGGCCCCCGTGCTGCGGCTCAGTTTCAGAGTCTTGGCCCCCGTGCTGCGGCTCAGTTTCAGGGTCTTGGCCACCATGCTGCAGCTTAGTTTCAGGGTCTTGGCCACCGTGTTGTGGCTCAGTTTCAGGGTCTTGGCCCCCGTGCTGCGGCTCAGTTTCAGGGTCTTGGCCCCCGTGCTGCGGCTCAGTTTCAGGGTCTTGGCCCCCGTGCTGCGGCTCAGTTTCAGGGTCTTGGCCCCCGTGCTGCGGCTCAGTTTCAGGGTCTTGGCCCCCGTGCTGCGGCTCAGTTTCAGGGTCTTGGCCCCCCTGCTGCGGCTCAGTTTCAGGGTCTTTGCCCCCGTGCTGCGGCTCAGTTTCAGGGTCTTGGCCCCCGTGCTGCGGCTCAGTTTCAGGGTCTTGGCCACCGTGCTGCGGCTCAGTTTCAGGGTCTTTGCCATCGTGCTGCGGCTCAGTTTCAGGGTCTTGGCCACCGTGCTGCGGCTCAGTTTCAGGGTCTTGGCCACCGTGCTGCAGCTCAGTTTCAGGGTCTTGGCCATCGTACTGCAGCTCAGTTTCAGGGTCTTGGCCATCATGCTGCAGCTCAGTTTCAGGGTCTTGGCCATCGTGCTGCGGCTCAGTTTCAGGGTCTCGGTCATCGTGCTGCAGCTCAGTTTCAGGGTCTTGGCCCCGTGCTGCAGCTCAGTTTCGGGGACTTGGTCACCGTGCTGCAGCTCAGTTTCTGGGTCTTGGCCCCGTGCTGCGGCTCAGTTTCAGGGTCTTGGCCCCCGTGCTGCGGCTCATTTTTAGGGTCTTGGCCATCACGCTGCGGCTCAGTTTCAGGGTCTTGGCCATCACGCTGCGGCTCAGTTTCAGGGTCTTGGCCATCGCGCTGCGGCTCAGTTTCAGGGTCTTGGTCATTGTGCTGCAGCTCAGTTTCAGGGTCTTGGTCATTGTGCTGCAGCTCAGTTTCAGGGTCTTGGTCATCGTGCTGCAGCTCAGTTTCAGGGTCTTGGTCATCGTGCTGCAGCTCAGTTTCAGGTCTTAGTCACCATGCTGCAGCTCAGTTTCAGGGTCTTAGTCACCGTGCTACGGCTCAGTTTCAGGGTCTTGGCCATCGTACTGCAGCTCAGTTTCAGGGTCTTGGCCATCGTGCTGCGGCTCAGTTTCAGGGTCTCGGTCATCGTGCTGCAGCTCAGTTTCAGGGTCTTGCCCCCGTGCTGCAGCTCAGTTTCAGGACTTGGCCCCCGTGCTGCAGCTCAGTTTCAGGGTCTTGGCCCCCGTGCTGCGGCTCAGTTTCAGGGTCTTGGCCACCGTGCTGTGGCTCAGTTTCAGGGTCTTGGCCCCCGTGCTGTGGCTCAGTTTCAGGGTCTTGGCCCCCGTGCTGCGGCTCAGTTTCAGGGTCTTGGCCACCGTGCTGCAGCTTAGTTTCAGGGTCTTGGCCACCGTGTTGAGGCTCAGTTTCAGGGTCTTGGCCCCCGTGCTGCGGCTCAGTTTCAGGGTCTTGGCCCCCGTGCTGCGGCTCAGTTTCAGGGTCTTGGCCCCCGTGCTGCGGCTCAGTTTCAGGGTCTTGGCCCCCGTGCTGCGGCTCAGTTTCAGGGTCTTGGCCCCCGTGCTGCGGCTCAGTTTCAGGGTCTTGGCCCCCGTGCTGCGGCTCAGTTTCAGGGTCTTGGCCCCCCTGCTGCGGCTCAGTTTCAGGGTCTTTGCCCCCGTGCTGCGGCTCAGTTTCAGGGTCTTGGCCCCCGTGCTGCGGCTCAGTTTCAGGGTCTCGGTCACCGTGCTGTAGCTCAGTTTCAGGGTCTTGGTCATTGTGCTGCAGCTCAGTTTCAGGGTCTTGGTCATTGTGCTGCAGCTCAGTTTCAGGGTCTTGGTCATCGTGCTGCAGCTCAGTTTCAGGGTCTTGGTCATCGTGCTGCAGCTCAGTTTCAGGGTCTTAGTCACCGTGCTGCAGCTCAGTTTCAGGGTCTTAGTCACCGTGCTACGGCTCAGTTTCAGGGTCTTGGCCATCGTACTGCAGCTCAGTTTCAGGGTCTTGGCCATCATGCTGCGGCTCAGTTTCAGGGTCTCGGTCATCGTGCTGCAGCTCAGTTTCAGGGTCTTGGCCCCCGTGCTGCAGCTCAGTTTCAGGGACTTGGTCACCGTGCTGCAGCTCAGTTTCAGGGTCTTGGCCCCCGTGCTGCGGCTCAGTTTCAGTGTCTTGGCCCCCATGCTGCGGCTCAGTCTCAGGGTCTTGGCCATCGTGCTGCAGCTCAGTTTCAGGGTCTTGGCCACCGTGCTGTGGCTCAGTTTCAGGGTCTTGGCCCCCGTGCTGCGGCTCAGTTTCAGGGTCTTGGCCACCGTGCTGCGGCTCAGTTTCAGGGTCTTTGCCCCCGTGCTGCGGCTCAGTTTCAGGGTCTTGGCCCCGTGCTGCGGCTCAGTTTCAGGGTCTTGGCCCCCGTGCTGCGGCTCAGTTTAAGGGTCTTGGCCCCCCTGCTGCGGCTCAGTTTCAGGGTCTTGGCCCCCCTGCTGCGGTTCAGTTTCAGGGTCTTGGCCCCCGTGCTGCGGCTCAGTTTCAGGGTCTTGGCCATCGTGCTGCGGCTCAGTTTCAGGGTCTTGGCCCCCCTGCTGCGGTTCAGTTTCAGGGTCTTGGCCCCCGTGCTGCGGCTCAGTTTCAGGGTCTTGGCCATCGTGCTGCGGCTCAGTTTCAGGGTCTTGGCCACCGTGCTGCGGCTCAGTTTCAGGGTCTTGGCCACCGTGCTGCAGCTCAGTTTCAGGGTCTTGGCCATCGTACTGCAGCTCAGTTTCAGGGTCTTGGCCATCGTGCTGCAGCTCAGTTTCAGGGTCTTGGCCATCGTGCTGCGGCTCAGTTTCAGGGTCTCGGTCATCGTGCTGCAGCTCAGTTTCAGGGTCTTGGCCCCCGTGCTGCAGCTCAGTTTCGGGGACTTGGTCACCGTGCTGCAGCTCAGTTTCAGGGTCTTGGCCCCCGTGCTGCGGCTCAGTTTCAGGGTCTTGGCCCCCGTGCTGCGGCTCATTTTTAGGGTCTTGGCCATCACGCTGCGGCTCAGTTTCAGGGTCTTGGCCATCACGCTGCGGCTCAGTTTCAGGGTCTTGGCCATCGCGCTGCGGCTCAGTTTCAGGGTCTTGGCCATCGTGCTGCAGCTCAGTTTCAGGGTCTTGGTCATCGCGCTGCAGCTCAGTTTCAGGGTCTTGGCCATCGCGCTGCTGCTCAGTTTCAGGGTCTTGGCCATCTTCTTATAGCCTCGGCTATCTTTATGTAGAACAAGAATTGTTTTATTTCAGATCCTTAGAGAGTTCTTTGCCATGAGGTGCCATGTTCAACATCCAGTGACCAGTATGACAGCGATAACACCAAATTTAACACACCTGAGACCTAGTTGTGGCACTAACGCATCACATGACACCAGGGAGGGAAAAAATGGTTACTTGGGCCCAATTTGGATATTTTCCCTGAGGGGTGCAGTCCCTTTTGTTGGCAGCGGTTTAGACATTAATGCTGTGTGTGTTGAGTTACTTTGAGGGACAGTAAAGTTACATTGTTACACAAGCTGCACACTCACTACTTTACATTGTAACACTACTTTACATTGTACTCACAACTGGTAGAAACACCAACTAGAGAGGATAACTGTCTGGACCTGGTTATAACAAATAATGTGGATCTTTTCTCAAATATTAATGTAAAGGAACAGTTGGGAAACAGTGACCATAATATGGTGACTTTTGAAATAAACTCAAAAAAACACATTCATAAGGGGCAGCTAAAACATATAATTTTAAAAAGGCCAACTTTATTAAAATAAGGGAAGCTCTCAATGTCATTGACTGGCAGAAACTCTTTCACGGGAAAACACTGAGGATAAGTGGAATATCTTTAAACTAACACTAGAAAAGTACACGTCACAATATATTCCACTGGTTAATAAATATAAAAGAAACAGACTGAAACCAATGTGGCTTAGTAGGAAGGTAACTAAGGAAATGAAAAATAAAAAGAAGGCATTTAAAGCTTTTAAATTTGATAAATCTGAGGCATCCTATAAAGCATATAGGGCAGCCAATAAAGCATGTAAAAATGCGATTAGATGGGCTAAACTAGAAAATGAAAAAGAAATAGCCAGAGAGCAAGACCAACCCTAAAAGATTCTTTAGGTACATAAATTCTAAAAAACCCAAGAGTGAAAATGTAGGTTCACTAAAATCTGAGTCAGGGTTATTATTAACTGAAGATCAGGATAAGGCAGAAATTTTAAATGATTATTTTTCTTCAGTATTTATCAAAGAGAAACCTATAACAGGAGACATGCAATTCATTAATAAAAACTTACAGGGTTATTCAGAGAGCGGTGAAAAGCAGGAGAATGACTGGAGAATGAAAAATTCTAGGTCAAAATAGCCAAACCAGAAAAATTCTCCCTTTCATCTCACTTTCCAAATTGGCTATTTTGACCTAGAATTTTTCATTCTCCAGTCATTCTCCTGTTTTTCACGCTCTCTGAATAACCCTGTTACTAATACAAAGTGACTGGTTGACTCAGGACAAGGTTTTGCAGAAATTAAACAATGTAAATGTGAATAAAGCCCCAGGGCCAGATGGAATTCACCCGCGAGTACTGAGAGAGCTATGTGTTGAAATATGTAAACCTCTGTTCTTAATCTTTCGAGATTATTTTCTTTCAGGAATAGTACCAGAGGATTGGAGAAAAGCTGACGTGGTCCCTATATTTAAGAAAGGTTTAAAATTTGTGCCTGGGAATTATAGACCTGTGAGCTTAACATCTGTGGCTGGGAAAGTATTTGAGGGGTTACTAAGGGATAATATTCAGGAATTTATTGGGAGGTATAATGTAATTGGCAAAAATCAGCATGGTTTCAGGAAACACAGATCATGTCAGACTAACATAATTACGTTCTATGAGGAAGTAAGTAGAAGTATAGATCAGGGGGTCGCAGTGGATGTGATTTACTTAGATTTTGCCAAAGCTTTCGACACAGCTTCCACACAAAAGGTTACTATTTAAATTAAGAAAAATTGGTCTAGATGAAAATACTTGTTCTTGGATAGAAAACTGGCTAAAAGATAGGGTACAGAGAGTGGTCATAAATGGTACATTTTCAAGATGGACACCAGTGGTAAGCGGTGTCCCTCAGGGGTCTGTTATAGGACCAATACTATTCAATTTATTTATAAATGACCTTGAGATAGGCATTGAAAGTCATGTATCAGTGTTTGCAGATGACACAAAGCTAGGAAAAGTAATACAATGTGAGCAGGATGTTACTTCGCTGCAGAGGGATTTAGATAAATTGGGGGACTGGACACTTAAACGGCAGATGAAATTTAATGTAGATAAATGCAAAGTTATGCACTTTGGAGTGAAGAACACACAAGTAATTTATACCCTAAATGGTACGGAGTTAGGGAAATCCAAGCATTAGAAGGATTTGGGAATAATCATAGACTTCAAACTAAGTAACAATGTGCAATGTCAAACAGCAGCCGCCAAGGCCAGCAAAGTACTGGCATGCATTAAAAGAGGAATTCACTCACGGGATGAAAACATAATTTTGCCTCTGTATAAATCAATGGTCAGGCCGCACCTTGAATATGCCGTGTGATTTTGGGCACCTGTCTTAAAAAAAGATATTATAAGCGTTAGAAAAAGTGCAGAGACGGGCGACTAAATTAATAGGGGGATGGAAGGGTTAAGTTATGAGGAAAGACTAACAAGCTTAAACCTGTTTAGTTAGAGAAACGGCGCCTTAGAGGGGATCTGATAACCTTATATAAATATATACGGGGCATTATCAACCATTGTCTGATAACCTATTCATTAACAGGACTATACACAGGACAAGGGGTCATCCATTTAGACTGGAAGAAAGAAAATTTAGCTTAAAGCATAGGAAGGGTTATTTTACGGTGAGAACAATAAAGCTGTGGAATTCTCTGCCTGTTGAGGTGGTTGGGTCAGAGTCTGTACAGACTTTTAAAAAACGACTGGATGACTTCCTGCAGACACAGAATATTAAGGGTTATAATATTTAATATGTGGGTAAAAGCTTCTTGATCCAAGGAGAAATCTGACGCCATTCTGGGGTCAAGAAGGAATTTTTCCCCAGTATGTTGCATATTGGCAAGCATTCAGACTGGGTTTTTTGCCTTCTTTTGGATCAACAGCAGTAGGTTATGTGGGAGAGGCTTAACCCGATGGACGCATGTCTTTTTTCAGCCTATATAACTATGTAACGTGTCATTTCTAAAGTGTTATCACATGAAAAGATACAATAAAATATTTACAAAAATGTGACGGGTGTATTTACTTCTGTCAGATACTGTATATGGAGGGGGGGGTCCGTCACATGTGTGATTTATATGAGGGGGTGGTAGGACCGGCACATCCAGCATTGTCAATCAGCCGGTGACAGGTGACCCTTGGCCATTGATCTCTTCACCTATATGGCTCTTTAGCTGCTGGATGTGTTTGTGACACCCGGTTTCTTTTGGCTTCCGGTGAACTCATAGTATGTAGCGAGGGTGAGATGGATAAACAGATAATTGTGCAGGTCTCAGTATCTGTCTGTGTCTGCTTTACAGGGGCAGCGCTGAACTCACAAACCACCGCTACGTCTGGAGATCTCAGTGGTATAAGCAGTGTTTGCCACAGTATCAGTAAAGAGTATCCGCTCAGTATCGCAGACATGGAGCTCCGGCATTTCCTGTTCCTTACTGAAGGTAAGAAAAAAGCAAATGACTTTATACTTTGTGTTTTAAAGTCCTTATTACACATTGTGTGTGTTTATTGGAAAGCCATTAATTTGTGTATGTATTCAAACCATTTTCCCTTTAGGCTTAGATTAATAGAATTCTGAAACCAATGTGTCACTTTAACTCAAATCACAGAATGTGCCGCAATTCTATGGATTCTGGACAGAACAAAGTGTGCAGGACCCCCCCCCCCCCGATCATTACATTCACAGAGTTATTATTTTGCTGGTATTTATTACTCCTGAGATCACGGGGGCACTATGCGTTCAGAAAGCAAAGGAAAGGAAATAAATTCATATATATTATAGACATAAAACGCAAACACCTCGCACTGAGCTTCCCGAGCATTACAAACCTTTATATGGGATTATTTCACTGTACGTTCACCATGGTGTAACCGTAACGGCCGGGTTTTGCTGCACGATCTGGCCGCTGGTTACCAGGCAGCTGTAAATGCTGAAACTCTCAGATAAAATAATGACGGCTTCATGAGTAAATCATTTCCGTCTCGTAGACAATCCTTGACTTTGGTCTGTTTTATCACCTCGTGTCACTGGCATTTCTAATTACTCAGTATATTATGGGCCCTATTACACTCCTAACGCTAACGATAGCGCTCACCTGCTTGAGCTGTGGTATCTACCGCATATTACAATCCAAACGGGTTAAGAAACCCGTTTGCGTTTGGTACCTTGCACTCCGCTGCGCGAGGTTACTGTACTTTGCGCTCCCTATACTTAACATGGGGAGCGCAAAGTGTTAATCAGCGCTGGATTACAATGTCCCAACGCTGATTAACGTCTGGCTCTGGTTAGCGAAAAGTTAACCAGAGCCAGGACCTGGTGTTAACGGATTCCGCTTCTGCAGAATCCATTAACACCAGACGAAAAAATAAAAAAACAGAACAGATACTCACCCTCTGTCCCACAGCGAGGTCCGCGGCTCTGTTCACCTCCTCTGGCCGGCGGGAGCAGGGAAAGACTGGGGGAAAAAGTCCCCCCAGTCTCTCCCTGCGTATCACTATGCCGACCGGCCGAATCTCGCAAGGCGAGATACTGTTGGTCATGTGACCGGCAGGGGGGAGATCAATGGACTCCATTGAGAGGATGCGCACGACTGCGCTTAGCGCTGCCGTGCGCATCCCAGGACATAGCGGGCGCAAACAATGCAGCATTTTTTGTACCTGCATTGTAATTCCGCGTTAAAACGGGGGCAGTAGGGGGAAATCTGTGGGTGCAGTTTTCTCTCCCTACGTCCCCGTTAATTCTTTATTTAGAGAATTATACATAACAAGAAATTCACGAAATCAAACGTAGAAAAAGACAGCCGTCTAGGGCTGGCCAAACTAACTACGGTCAGCCAGTCAGATAATGTAAGATGCAAGTAGTAACAGGTCAATAAGGGAATAATAAAAACAAAAAGCAGGAAGTCACAACCTCAGTGAAGGAAGAAAACACAAAAGAAACACATAAGCATGTAGGACTATCAACGTAAATGCCATAAATTGTCCTGATAAATTATACTCAGAGCTTATCTATAGACCAGTGACACGTAAACAGAGAAGAAAAAAACTGGGGGGGGGGTAAACCATATCGCTCAGGTCTCAGTCTGGCTGAAGTTCCAGAGGGTCCGGCGAGATGCCCGCCGCTTCAAGGTCGGACCAGGCGGTTTCAGGATCAGTGATGGTGTAGGGGACATTATTATGTGTCACCACCAATGCTCCCGCCAAGCCCCACCGATAACGGATCCCCCTCCGACGAACCGCAGTCACAGGACGGAACCGCCTGCGAGCAGAGTCTGGAATGGAAGATCGTGATACAAAGCCAACGTGGAGCCCTCAAATTTCACTGGATCTCTTGCGCCAGGAGCAGACATAAGCTTGACCTTAAATGCTACGTCCCTACGTCCCCGTTTTAGCGCGGGGATTGTAATAGAGATATATGTTTAACAGGGGTCATGTAAAAGAAATAAGTGCGAGATCTCACAGAGATTCCTGTCCCACAGCCGGCAATTATCATTTCACACATAACACAAATACACACTCAGATGTGATGTATGAATAGTGTATGTATGTGGAGTTTAGTGAATATACATGATAAATCCTATATTTATTGTGACATAACAGGGAAAGATTAAACTCTTGAATACAAGCTTTACAGTGTGTGGGACCAATGGGAACTCCGTTCTTTCTGCAAAAATAGTGAAAGAATTGCTTACACCTTAGACACGACCCCCCTGATGCTTACTCAGGATCCACACGATTCACAGAGAAGCACAATTCTAAACAAAACATGTAATGGAAGAACAGCCATACATGAAATTCAGCAGGAACCGTCACATATCCGGTCGCCGGTGCCGCAGGAGGAACAAACCCGGCGCTAGTTCATTCTTGAATCCCTGAATCCACCCCTCCATACCTTTCAGATTCATCTCCAGCCTGCAAGAGGTGCAGGTGCACCTCATCATCAAGCCTGCATCTCTCCATAAAACTGCAAAACCCCCACAATGCTTTGCGTTTGCATTGCTTACCTGTCTGTCCCTAAAGCCAGTGGCGTAGCGTGGGGGGGGGGCTGGGGGGCCGTGGCATTTGCGCCCCTAAAACTGGCCCGGGGGTTGAGGGGACCCAGATGCCGGGCAGCGCGGGAGTGCCTGCCCGGTCCTGAAGAGTCCGTCCTGGTTAAGGGAAGCGGCTGCGTGCAGGCGCAGCCGGTCACGTGGTCCGGCTAATCAGGTGGTACTGAGTCTCAGTACCACCTGACTGGCCGGACCGCGTGACCTGCGCACGCACGCCACGCAGCCGCATCACCTTCAACAGGACAGACTCTTCAGGACCGGGCAGGCACTCCCGCGCTGCCCGGCATCTGGGTCCCCTCAACCCCTGCCCCTCAACCCCTGCCGGAGCTGGACCAATATCCAGGTGAGAGCTGGGGCAAATCCGTGTGTAAACTGGGGCAAATCCATGTGCTGGGGGCAAATCCATGAGCTGGGGGCAAATCCATGAACTGGGGGCAAATCCATGAGCTGGGGGCAAATCCATGAACTGGGGGCAAATCCATGAGCTGGGGCAAATCCATGAGCTGGGGCAAATCCATGAGCTGGGGGCAAATCCATGTGTGAGCTGGGGGCAAATCCATGAGCTGGGGGCAAATCCATGAGGTGGGGCAAATCCAAGTGAGAGCTGGGGCAAATCCATGTGAGAGCTGGGGCAAATCCATGAGCTGGGCAAATCCATGTGTGAGCTGGGGCAAATCCATGTGTGAGCTGGGGCAAATCCATGTGTGAGCTGGGGCAAATCCATGTGTGAGCTGGGGCAAATCCATGAGCTGGGCAAATCCATGAGCTGGGGGCAAATCCATGAGCTGGGCAAATCCATGAGCTGGGGGCAAATCCATGACCTGGGGGCAAATCCATGAGCTGGGCAAATCCATGACCTGGGGCCAAATCCATGAGCTGGGGGCAAATCCATAAGCTGGGGGCAAATCCATGAACTGGGCAAATCCATGAGCTGGGGCAAATCCATGAGCTGGGGCAAATCCATGAGCTGGGGCAAATCCATGAGCTGGGGGCAAATCCATGTGTGAGCTGGGGGCAAATCCATGTGTGAGCTGGGGCAAATCCATGTGTGAGCTGGGGCAAATCCATGAGCTGGGGCAAATCCATGTGTGAGCTGGGGCAAATCCATGTGTGAGCTGGGGCAAATCCATGTGTGAGCTGGGGCAAATCCATGTGTGAGCTGGGGCAAATCCATGAGCTGGGGGCAAATCCATGAGCTGGGGGCAAATCCATGTGTGAGCTGGGGCAATATCGATAACGTGTCCACAGGTGGGGGGGGTGCACAATACTTGGCTGGCCCCGGGCGCTGACAACCCACGCTACGCCACTGCCTAAAGCTGTAATAGCCTTGTGACCGGAGCAGGCCAGAAATTAGTCGCCATCTTGTTCCCTAGCAGCCATATTGACCAGGCCTATGGTTCATTAAAGTGACCAACTGACTTAGAAGAGTTTGCATAGATTTCAGGCATTCAAGACATTCCGGCAGAGCAATTAAATAGAGAATCCGGCCAGCGTAAACATAAGGTGCCAAAAAACTGATTTAGATACACCAAGGCCATAGGAGTTGTCATGGAACGGACATAGGGGCTCTGACCAGCGAGCCCCAGAACTAACAGCCTGGGACATTTCAAAGACCTTTTTCTTTATTTCAGACTCTTTCGGTTTTGCGTGTTGAAATGAACAGTTATACCTTTTCTAGATGTGGTTTTATTGGTGTGATGTATTACCATGTATCCTGTATTGTATGAGTGTGGATTCAGATGTGTAATTGTGTGATGCATTTAAAGGTATTATATTTCCCCTTGGTTGCTAGGAGTGAAAGGCTGTGTTGAAATTCAATTGTATGCTAATTTCTGTGTACATTAGCTCTGTGTGTGTGTGTAATCTGATGATGCAAGCATGCCATTGTATGCAAATTGAGTTCCCATTCAAGCCTGGGCATGTCTCCTTTGTGTGTGAGATGTTTAAATGCGTGTCCCATTTTGAGTAAAAAGTCAGTTCAACTGCGTTACAGCATACAGCCCCGTTTGGTGTCGTCATTTCATCGCTAAAATCACAGTGCAGGAGACACTCTGCGGTCTCCTAGCTCCCCACTATGCAGAAAGGGTCAACTTAATTCGGCAGCACCATCTCGCCAAGTAACGCCAGGGTCATCTCAGGCCGCTCGAGACGCCGAGTGCCGTGACACTCGGTAGTCGGACCTGACGCCATCGAGAGGGGGTCGGATTGGAGCACACCCGCAGACGGATAACACCCCATTCCGTCACAGGAGTCACAGCCGAGAAAAAGGCCCTCATTAGACCAGCTGCACCCTTATCAGTATCTGAGGAGAACAGGCCTCTCGGAGGATGATAGTGACAGGATCTGGCTGAATGCTAAATTATCTAGTTATCATAATTGTATATGAGAACTGCCAATTGTGGAATGTCTTTGTGTCCGGGCTGAGGGGATGGTACATTTGCCCCGGGGAGGGTTATTGGGATGTGCCATTTTTGCTAATCGAAGTATAAGAATTGTAACCCAATGTTGGGAACTCACTCAAACTCTGCGATTTAATCTCGTTTGAGTCTGATGTCAATAAAGAACGCTTTTCCTGCCATTGACTCGTGTCCGGCCTGTCATTGACCGCACCGTGCTGACCTTTCTCCCGACAGAACTGAGTGGATTCCGGTAACAGCCTCTTCTGCTCTCCTGTCTGTTCCTGAACCCCTATATTGAACAACTGTTGCCGAACCCCTGCTTTGTATTATATACTATTCTTTTGCTAAACTCTGTATATATCTGAACAATCTGTTGCCGAACCCTCTGCTTGTATAATGACGACGCCTTTTCCTGCTCCTGGCTGTAATACTACTGTGAAAACTCTGCTTCATTTATTTAAAATACTTTCTACCTCTGTTCATCTATGTTTAGTGCTTCTGTTTACTCTTATATCTTGTGTCTTGTTTTCTTCTAATCTGATTTCCTGGTCCAGTCTCCTTAGTTATACCTTATTTATTAATTATTAATTGTTCTCCTTGTTTTTCCTGTTTTCTCAGTTGCTTCCTTCTTGGTGTTCTTATTGTGTTGATTAAATTAAATACCCTTTTGTTTATTTCATACTTGCATATACTTGCTTGTTATTTCATCGCATAGTGGGCTCGACCCGCAACCCTGCCATCTGAATTGTGACAGGAACAAGACCCAGACGGCAGGACAACCTCTAAGGGGAAGAATAGCTGGCCTGATTTTAGAGTTAAAATCATAAGATCCCCCTGCTCCCCCACCCCGCACACACACTCGCAGAAATCTACATGCTGTGGACCCCCATCAATTCTCCAACCTACTTCACCACCTCCCTCATACCTCATCCTTCACCTGCCCTGATGCTGCCACTAATCACTACAACACTACGCTTATCTCTGCTCTAGACACTCTTGCTCCTCTTCGACTCTGTAAGGCCCCACGCCGCCAGCTTCAGCCCTGGCACACCCTCCAGACTCGCTACCTGCAAAGATGCTCCCGCACTGCAGAGCGTGCCTGGAGGAAATCCCACTCTGAAGCTGATTTTGTTCACTTCAAGTTTATTCTCCGGTCATACACCTCTGCCCTCCACTTGGCCAAACAATCCTTCTTCTCATCTCTTATATCTACGCTGTCCTCCAACACTAAACGGCTCTGGTCCACCTTCAACACCCTCCTCCACCCACCTGCACCTCCCCCCTCAGCTGCCTTCAGCGCTCAAGACCTGGCAGACTACTTCCTCAGTAAAACTCTAACTATCAGAAGCAACATCCCAACACAAGATAGTTATCTGCCACCTCCACTCCCACAGGTTCCCTCTGCCACCCTCTGCCGCTTCCTCCCAACCACTGAGGAGGAAGTCAATTCCTTATTGTCCTCCTCACATCTCACCACGTGCCCGCTCGACCCCATTCCCTCACATCTAATTCCTCCCCTCTCCTCCTCCCTCACCCCTGCTCTCACACACATCTTCAACCTATCTCTCTCCACTGGCTCCTTTCCATCCGCCTTCAAACACGCGCTAGTTACCCCTTTACTAAAGAAACCATCCCTAGACACCAACTCTCCATCCAACTACCGCCCTGTATCCCTGCTTCCCTGCACATCAAAGCTCTTAGAAAAACTAGTCTTCAACCGCCTCTCCCTCTTCCTGTCCTCCAATTCCCTACTTGACCCCCTGCAATCTGGCTTCCGTCCGCTACACTCAACTGAAACTGCCCTCACCAAAGTCACCAACGACCTCCTAACTGCTAAAAAACACGGCCACTATTCTATTCTCATCCTGCTTGACCTCTCGGCTGCTTTTGACACTGTTGACCACCCCCTCCTTCTACAGACCCTCAACTCTCTGGGTCTCGGTGACACTGCACTTGCTTGGGTTGACTCCTATTTATCCAACAGGTCCTTCTGTGTGTCCTTTGCTGGTAACTCCTCCTCTTCATTGCCTCTATCTGTTGGTGTACCTCAAGGCTCTGTCCTTGGTCCTCTGCTCTTTTCCATCTACACCTCCTCCCTGGGCAAAATCATCAACAGCTTTGGCTTAATTACCACCTCTACGCTGATGACACTCAGATCTACCTCTCTACCCCTGATCTCTCCCCCCCCTGTCCTTTCAAAAGTCAGTGACTGTTTATCTGGCATCTCCTCCTGGATGGCCTCCCACCACCTAAAGATCAACATGTCAAAGACTGAGCTCCTACTTATTCCTCCCTCTAATGCCGCCCCACCTCCTGACTTCTCTATCACGGTGGAGGGTATCACCATCTCCCCATCAAACCAAGTTCGCTGTCTTGGAGTTACACTGGACTCTGCTCTTTCCTTCATCCCCCACATCAAGTCTCTTTCCTCCTCCTGCCGATACCAACTGCGTAATATTTCCAGAATTCGGCCATTTCTTACCGCTGTCACCACAAAACAACTCATACACGCCCTGGTAATCTCCCGACTCGACTATTGCAATAAT
The DNA here is from genome assembly GCA_009667805.1 of Leptobrachium leishanense. Lineage (NCBI taxonomy): Eukaryota > Metazoa > Chordata > Amphibia > Anura > Megophryidae > Leptobrachium > Leptobrachium leishanense. Next base: position 902 of record RXON01004084.1, on the reverse strand, counting down.
CTCTTATCTGGCCTCCCTCTGTCCCGCCTCTCCCCCCTACAATCCATCCTGAACGCCACCGCCAGGCTAATTCACCTCACCCGCCGCTCTGTCTCTGCCGCTCCCCTCTGCGAGTCCCTTCACTGGCTCTCCATCCACTGCAGAATTAAGTTCAAAATCCTTATCCTTACCTACAAAACCCTCACTAACTCAGCTCCCCACTACCTGTCCTCACTAATCACCAGATACACCCCAGCCCGCTCCCTAAGGTCAAACAGTGACCTGCGACTAGCTTCTCCCTGCATCACCTCTTCCCATGATAGACTGCAGGATTTCTCACGCGCAGCCCCCACTCTCTGGAACGCTCTCCCTCGTACTGTCAGACTTTCCCCTAACTTCTCTTCCTTCAAACGCTCCCTTAAAACATTCCTATTTAGGGAAGCCGACCACCCAACTCACTGACGCAACCATCAATCACTCTCACCTTACAGTCCTCTCCTCCTGTTTCCAACCCCAACCCTCCTAGATTGTGAGTTCCTACGGGGAATAGGGCCCTCATCTCCTCCTGTACTGTTTGTCAAATGTTGTTCAATGTATTGTAACCCTGTCTATACTGTGCTTATTGTACAGCGCTGCGGAATATGCTGGCGCTTTATAAATAATAATAATAATAATAAGATAATATTATCCTGTCCTGTTTATTCATATCACGATAAAAGATGCATTAAACACATTTATAGCGTGTGTAACTTTCCATGTGAATATATATAAGTGTAACTTCCTGTGAAGGAGCTAATCATAAGAATCTTCTCATTAATATAAATTCCACGCTCTTTGCATTAAATCAGGATTATTCTGCTCTTATCGGTGATCCTGCTTCTCTCTGTATATACCCGTGGTGTATTCTATGTATAAATCATGGT
>RXON01004083.1:0-18252 GCA_009667805.1 Leptobrachium leishanense | reverse complement strand
AGAGTCTGCTCTAATGATACAAACATGACCATGTGATGTGTAAAAAATAAAAACTGAAAAAAAGTAAATGCAAAAATTATTTTTTTCTCTGTTCTCCGGCCGAGGCAAAATATAAACACACACAATGCCGCTGCGGGAACTCAACCAACACAACAGATTCTGATGCGAGCGCAGAGAGAAACTGCTTTTCGGTTTTGTTTTTTATAAAATAATATTTTTTTAGTTTGCCCCAAAGCGAGAATTAAAAAAAGTCATTTTTGCATGTTTCTATTTTTTTTTGGGGGGGGGGGCGCTCCACATTTCTGTGCCTTCAGGCTCCTGAGATGCAAATCCAGCCTTGATTAAAGGCTCATGCGCAGGAGGACAAGCAATCGCTGCAACGAACGTTCCCAGAGAGGCAGAGATGGATCAGATCTGTGCATGCGCGTGCAGCTCCGATCCATCGCTCTGCGCAGGCGCTACGAACACGTGTGTGTGTAAAGCGTGTGAGTCCCGTAACGCTGCGCAATGTGCGGCTCCTACACTACACAAGTTGTAAAGGAGCACAAACTGCACAGAAAAGGGACTTCCAGGTTGTCGTCGACATATGCAGTCGCCCCCAGGCTGGAGGAACCCTGTGCTGTGTGTGTGTCAGCCGCTAAAACATCTTCGGCTAATTCTTCTATAAACTCAGCCCATCCTGACGAGGAAAGATTGTGAGGCCAAAGGTTCAAACCCTGGGATCTCACACTCTCTCCTCCCCAGATGTTTCTGAACTACGACTCCCATGATTCTCTGGTCACCTATTGCATTCAAAGCATTCTGGGAATTGTAGGCCACAAGCTTCTGGGGCGGAGTCTGACATCCTTGATCCAAGCTTTGAGACCCAAAGAGAATGTGTTATGTCTTGAAATGCCGATGAGTCGCCCCTTTACGTGTCCTTCTGTAAGGCTGAGATCTGATACGACCACATGGAATGACGTATTCAGCTGGTGTGTCCAGGGTAGGAGGGAACATGTGTAAATATAACATTCAGGGAATGAGAGCTCACACCAACCTCATCAAATGCCATTTGTGACTTGTTTCTGTAGAGCAGTGTTTCCCAAACCTGTGCTCGGACCCTCAACCTGGCCAGTTTTAAGGATCACTTTAGGGACATAGAGACTGAATCCTGCAATCACTGAGCAGCAAATCATCCCTGTGCTTCACAATCCTGCAAACCTGTCCTGTCAGCGGCTCCTGAGGACAGGGCGGGATACACTGCTGTAGAAGGTCCAACCAATGGCCCCCAAACCGAGGTGAGTGTTACGTCTCCAGCATGGCCGTCTTACGGTAAGTGATTTGACATGATCCCTCCTGTACACAACGTCTTCTCTTCTCTCTGTGCGGCTGACATTGCATGATATTCCTCTATCTGTTGACCAAGGGGCTTCCCACTTCATGTCCGTACCTGTTCCTCGTCCTCAGCAGGTCCCAGTCTTCTGTTGGGCCTTAATATCTGGGGCCAGTAGGTGGATAGGACTTGGGGCATGTTTTATTGAGTGTATCATTCGATGGGAGAGAAAATAAAGCAAAAAACAGGTAACTGTTCTATGGGGTAATGAATGATGACTAGTGACCCCAGGCTGGTCCGTTAGAATGAGTGTCATAGTTATGGGTGACATTGAGATGGGATCAGGATGTCAGGTTAGCCCGGGGACAGGTCACGGAGCAGCTCAGAGATACACGTAACAGAGTAAGAGTTGTGCGGAGTCACAGGAGGAAGGTTACACAGTCATCGGTTAGGAGATACCCAGGGTTGGTTTTATTGGTATTTAGGTTTGGGATACAGGTGGATGTGGGGTTCCGGTTGGTTTTGTGTTTTAGGGGTAGGATGGAATCAGATTAAGGCTGTGACGCAGCAGCTCAGGGTGGGACATTGTGGTCACGTGGGACCTGGGTATGTTCTGATGTGCAGAGGATGCCTGTGTGTGTCCATGTGGAGGGAATGTCTCCATCTGAGGGTGCGTCTGTGATCCATGAAGCTCAGCCTCTGCAAGAAAGCTTGTTTTACGTTTAGACTTTGCCGAAATTGCAATAATTGACAAATCTGGCTCCGCCCCTCTGCGGATTTACTGCACGATACTAGCAGCCATCGAGATTCCCCGGAGCAGCTCAATACATAGACACAGGTTACCCTGATTCTGTCCAGGTATAAGGTGTCAGGGTGGGACCCGGCTGGTGGGGTTACTTAAAGGGTTAAGTGATGTCCCTTCAGCACAAAGGAGGAGGAGCCGGGTGGATCACATGTTCTCCATCTGCCGGGGCCACATTAATGTCTCCCACACAAAGTGCACGAAGTACAGGAGACGTAATGTGCAGCAATTGGATCTCGCGTCGCGATTAGAATAAGCCGGGGGGGGGGTTAAACGCAGGTGGTGGATCCCGCAGAAGCCGTAGCGCTGAGCACCAGCTCCGAGCTGTGAGGAACCTTTCAGTAACCGCAGCCGAACGGTAATTATCAGTACAATGTAATCCTAACGCTGATTAACTCTTTGTGCTCCTCATGTTAAGTATAGGGAGAGTAAAGTACAGTAACGGCGCGCTGAGAAACGCAAGATACCAATCTGTAACAGGTTTATTTAACCCTTTCGCTGCTGAGGCTTTTCCCGCCCCTGTGCTGAGGTCATTTTTACCGGTTTTGCTCATCATGTTTAAACGTGTTTTGAAGCTTATTTTAGTAAATGACCCAGACATATTATATATCGTTCTTTCCGGCAGACTTGGCAGATTCATAATATGTCATTATTATATGTATACGTCATGTCATTCTGTATATTATAACAAAAAAATGCAATAAAATATGTATTTTCAATAAATTACAATGTGTAAAGTGTTTTTTTTTCACATTTTAACATGCGAGCAATTGCGGTTATATTTTGTATGGGGTGCGCTTGTTAAAAAAATTAGAGATGGGTCTCGTTACATTTTTTTTGGGGAAATTATGCGATTTTAACAAACGCACCGCATACAAAAATCGTTAGTGCAGCATCATTGTTCACATTATAATTGAAATGGGAAGAAATATTGCTGCATTAACAAACCAAAAAAAAACAAAAACTTGTTTATTTTTTTTTTATAATTTTTTTAAATATTTTTTATTTTTATTTTTATTTTTCTTTTAAAAAAACTTTTTTCACAGTCGTGTTTGGTATCGTTGGAACGCCATGCTCTGGCCGATCCAACCATACCAAAATTTAACCCCTAGCTGCCACGGATCGGGAGATAGGGAGTTCCAATGAACTCCCTATCTCCACATGGTGCAGTTAAGGGTTAAGTCCAGGACTGGCGTCATCGCTACGCACGATGACGCCAGTCCTCAGGGGGAGTTCCGGAGGCTTGGCCGACATCCAAGATGTCGGCCAGCTCCGGGAAAGGATCGCGAACCGGCGCTTTTCAGCGCCGATTCGCGATCCAGCTCCCAGGGGTTAATGCAGGCACCATTTGGAAGCAGGCTGTGCCCTTCCAAATGATGCCTGGGTTAACCCCCGCAGAGCCGATCGGGAGGGAGAGAGGTCCGAAGGACCTCCCCCCCTCCCTTTCAGGCGCCTCCTCCGCAACATGCGGGGGCGCCTGAATTAGGTGTCATCGCGCTGCCGCGATGACACCTAATTCCGCGGCTGCTGTCCGGATGCCGGGCTGACATCCAGAGATGTCAGCACACACCGGAGGGCCAGCGATCGGCCGGAACCCGGCCGAACGCTGACCCCAATGGAGGACGCGCTCAGCGCCTCCTCCGCATACCAGCGGGAATGCTGAGACGCGCTGAGCGCGTCCTCAGCATCAAAGTGGTAACCCATTAGCGTTGGATTGTAATACGTGCCCGCGCTAGGGTCACCAGGGCTACATAACCCTCACTCAGTGACACTAAGACTGTAATGTGACCCGTTGTTATTCCCTCCATACTATGTGACACACAGAGACCCCGGGTGAGATCAGCCCGAAACACCACACGTCACACCATGACACTCCAAGATCAGACGCCGCGTCTCTCATCAATATATAGAAGCAAATCCAAACATAAGGGACCAAACCTTCTGTGTTTATAACTTTTTCAGCACCCGTCCTGCCTGTTGTCCCAGTGTCCCCTCCCCCACACCTCCCCCCACACCTCCCCACACCTCCCCCCACACCTCCCCCACACCTCCCCCCACACCTCCCCCACACCTCCCCCACACCTCCCCCACACCCCCCACACCTCCCCCCACACCTCCCCCACACCCCCCCACACCTCCCCCCACACCCCCCCCACACCCCCCCCACACTCCCCCACACCCCCCACACCTCCCCCCACACCTCCCCCCACACCCCCCCACACCTCCCCCACACTCCCCACCAGTTCAATTTGGTAATTTGAGGTAGATATTAGTGTCTCTGTCCCGCGCCGGACGCCGCCTCTCTTCTCTGTGGCTGGAGACGCTCTCAGGAGGTTGTGCTTGCGTTACGGTTTTATGCTTGGCTGGAGTTGTGAGTTTTTAAGAGATTCATATGTTTATAAGTTGCACGAATATATTCAATCATAATAGAGATTACACTATGATCAGGATCAAGAGCATCGCAAAATATTCTCTGAAATAGGGGAGACAATACAGAGAATAAGTGATTGTGTGAAACGCGTTGCGTTCGCTTCGCTTTATATATACAGATCTGTTTCTTGTTGTAACTCGGGATGTCCCGGTTCGATACCAAGGATTGACAGGTGATCTTGGCATTTTGGGGGAATCGGCTTTTTTTTAAGACGATTTGACCCCCTCGTGTGAAACCTGCCGGGCAGCGAGCTCACAGATTCCCAGCAGGAGTCCCGCAGCCTGCACATTGACTCAGCTTCTTCCCTGCCTGCTCACGGGTCATAGAGGAGACAAGGAAGATGCTTTGAATCTTCTATCTAGAGTCCAGGTGCCTCTGCATTCAGTTGCGTTGTCTTTCTTGCCCGCTCAATGTCTCGCCAGCCAGCAGGGAAGACGCTGCCAGTGAATGTGGAGGCCCCAAGTTTTCTGTCTCGGGGGAGGGAGCCGCCAGTCCGGCAGCGGGTTGTTTGGTATCAGCTGACCTGGAATACTGGCCGACTCGGATCAGATCGAAGGCCTGAAATTCGTGATCGAGACGTCCCTAGTTTTAATATTTAGATTTAATATTAATTATCCATGTTTTAATATTAAATAATGAGAAAGAGAAGCTGTCACTTCATGGGGGGGAGGGGTCCTCTCTTACAGCCAGTGATAGGCTCATGTGGTCTTTCGTATACAGGTACCTGGGCAAATTATGCGGCGGACTTAACCCTTTCCCAGTCTCTCAGCTTTCCATATCCCTGTGCTGGGGCAGATACAAAATAACAAGAAACAAAGTGTGTTCCTGGTGTGTGTCCATGTGCTCTCTTCTGCTGCTCATATTTAACATGTTTTAGTGGATTGTACAAAATTAGCATATTATCAGCTCTTATCCAATCAGGTGCAACAGGCGGGTTACAGCACGTCGTACACGCAGACAGTTCAGGCTGCCAGAGCATATCTAGACAGGACATAAGTGACACTCGAGACGTCATGTGATGCGTTACACAGAGGAGAAGAGATTAGTAGAGGGGAGGATATATGAGATAAGGCAGAGACGGGGCTTAACGAGACACTAACACATAAACTGTAACTCCATGACTTGTGCATTACAAATAAAACCATTATATAACACATGATGCAACATTCACCAAAATCTGTGCAAACATTTTACTTTGTGGCTGTGCTTTATCTTATACAGTATTTATCAGTTAATGAGGTGGAGGAAGGGACGTTTAGATAAGCCAGCAGGGGGTGTATTGTGTTCTCTAGGCAACCTAAGAGCTGTCAGCTGAATGAGATAAAACAGGGAGCTTAAAAGTCTTCTAATCTACCCCCTGGTGATGTCCTTTGAATACATCCCACACAATACAATGATGTGAGTCGGTGACTGACCCATTCACTCCATTCTATGACCAAAGCCACACAGTGAGGAGCAAGTGATAGAAAGATACAAAATATCACACAATGTATCACACAATGCATTAGAGCTGTCAAATATTACTGTCCTCCTGATGAGAAGAATCGTCCTTCTCTGAGGATAATTGTAATCAAATTGAATCGTTAGACCAGCGAAGATGCGCCGTTGCGCCCCCCCCTACAATGGATGCCCCCAGTGACACATATAAGGGGTTATTCAGGAAGCACTGAAATTCTGCTGCTTTGTACTTCAGTGCACTTCGGCAAAGTCATTATTTACTGCAAGGCCACCATAGTGCACCGAAGATGTAATCACTGAACACCGCCGAAGGACAGAAATAAAAAATCTCAACCCCTTGATATTCTTCTAAAAAGGGGTTTAAACCAATAAAAATGCATAATAAAAAAGGTCCTATAAAAAATAAAAGGTCTGTTACAGAATTTTTTTTAAAAAACCTTTAAAAAAATTGGAATCACAAATTTCATATAAAAAATACAAAAAGGTGTTAAAATAAATAAAAAGGCTTTTTGCTGAAAATGAAAAGAATAAATGGTTGCATAAAAACAATATATTATTTTTTTCCATAGGATCCTGGGATTCTCCTGATCCCCCTACAATCCATCCTGAACGCCTCCGCCAGGCTAATTCACCTCACCGCCGCTCTGTCTCTGCCGCTCCTCTGCGAGTCCCTTCACTGGCTCCCCATCCACTGCAGAATTAAGTTCAAATCCTATCCTTACCTACAAAACCCTCACTAACTCAGCTCCCCACTACCTGTCCTCACTAATCACCAAATACACCCAGCCCGCTCCCTAAGGTCAAACAGTGACCTGCGCCTAGCTTCTCCCCGCATCACCTCTTCCCATGATAGACTGCAGGATTTCTCACGCGCAGCCCCCACTCTCTGTGAACGCTCTCCCTCGTACTGTCAGACTTTCCCTAACTTCTCTTTCTTCAAACGCTCCCTGAAACATTCCTATTTAGGGAAGCCTACCACCCAACTCACTGACGCAACCATCAATCACTCTCACCTTACAGTCTCTCTCTCCTGTTTCCAACCCCAACCCTCCTAGATTGTGAGTTCCTACGGGAATAGGCCCTCATCTCCTCCTGTACTGTTTGTCAAATGTTGTTCAATGTATTGTAACCCTGTCTATACTGTGCTTATTGTACAGGCTGCGAATATGCTGGCGCTTTATAAAATAAAGAATAATAATAATAATAATTAAAGCTGTCGAACTGAATCACTGGAAATCAGGGCGTTTCACAGACATTTCAGAACAATTCGGCGTCTGTGAATAGATTAACCTTTGATTGTCTATGGAACAATTTCACTGCCGCCGGAGATCCCTTAACTGCAGCGTATTTCACTGTCAATTCACCAGTGTTTTGCAAATTTACAGCTTCTGAATAGAAAGACTGCCACGAAAACGCACCGTACGGGGAAATTCGGCACTTTCTGAATATTTTCTAAATGTACAAGAGGAAAACAAAGCGCATGTAAGAGACCAGCAACATAAACACAATAAGGGCATTTCCTTTTCTGGTGGTACCGGCCCTTTAAGTTTCTCTTGGATTCTAGAAAATGAGTTAACCCTTTCAGGCAATATATAGTAATAACGGGTGTGTTGTAAAGTCTGAGCAGCAGAATGGACTGGACCATAGTGATTCTATTCTATCTCTACTCAACAATGGCATCTGATGAAGTTTGAACCTGGGGGGGGGGATGGACACGCCCCCTTTGTTAGGCCACACCTATACTAACATTTTAAGCCCACCCCTTAATCAATGGAAATCCACTTACTGAAAATAATGCTCTGCAGATCCAGTGATGACCACAAAACATCAGGAAGCAAACAGAGGGTTAAATCCAGTCACATACATTAAAAGGTTAAAAAACGAAGTAATAACTGTGTGTAAGCCAGTACTCGTGTAGTGTAGAGGCTGCACATCACATAGTGCTACGGGATTCACACACTTTACGTACACAAGTAGCGGCTGTGCAGAGCGATGGATCGGGGCTGCACGCGCATGCACAGATCTGATCCATCACTGCCTCTCTGAGAACGCTCAATACAGCGATTGGTCTCACAGGGTGACATGGGTCATGTGTGACATCACTAGCAACCAGGAAATTCAAAATGCTGCTAATCCCTGTGTCAGGAGCGTATAACGCTGTGTGTGTGTGCGGCAGGATGTGAGTGCACTCACCTTGTTACAGCAGCTACGCGATGACTTAGGAGAATCAATTGTATCGCCCTGTGAAACAGAACAGAAAGCTGTGTTATTGTATCCGTCAACAAACCAACTCGCTGGACCCCGATCAACGCGAGGAACTAATGCCGGCGACTAGTCTAGAACCAGCTCTATATTATAATAACCCGTCACTGGATTTACTGTATCTCTGGACAAAGCGTCACACTGAACCACAACGTGACATTAATGCCGGCGACTAGAACCAGCTCTATATTATAATAACCCGTCACTGGATTTACTGTATCTCTGAACAAACCGTCACACTGAACCACAACGTGACATTAATGCCGGCGACTAGAACCAGCTCTATATTATAATAACCCATCACTGGATTTACTGTATCTCTGAACAAACTGTCACACTGAACCACAACGTGACATTAATGCCGGTGACTAGATCCAGCTCTATATTATAATAACCCGTCACTGGATTTACTGTATCCCTGAACAAACCGTCACACTGAGCCACAACGTGACATTAATGCCGGTGACTAGAACCAGCTCTATATTATAATAACCCGTCACTGGATTTACTGTATCCCTGAACAAACCGTCACACTGAGCCACAACGTGACATTAATGCCGGTGACTAGAACCAGCTCTATATTATAATAACCTGTGACTGGATTTACTGTATCTCTGAACACACTGTCACACTGAACCACAACGTGACATTAATGCGATTAGAACCAGCTCTATATTATAATAACCCGTCACTGGATTTACTGTATCTCTGAACAAACCGTCACACTGAACCACAACGTGACATTAATGCCGGCGACTAGAACCAGCTCTATATTATAATAACCCATCACTGGATTTACTGTATCTCTGAACACACCGTCACACTGAACCACAACGTGACATTAATGCCGGCGACTAGAACCAGCTCTATATTATAATAACCCATCACTGGATTTACTGTATCTCTGAACAAACCGTCACACTGAACCACAACGTGACATTAATGCCGGCGATTAGAACCAGCTCTATATCATAATAACCCGTCACTGGATTTACTGTATCTCTGAACAAACCGTCACACTGAACCACAACGTGACATTAATGAAGGCGATTAGAACCAGCTCTATATTATAATAACCCGTCACTGGATTTACTGTATCCCTGAACACACCGTCACACTGAACCACAATGTGACATTAATGCCGGCGACTAGAACCAGCTCTATATTATAATAACCCATCACTGGATTTACTGTATCCCTGAACAAACCGTCACACTGAACCACAATATGACATTCAATGCCGGCGACTAGAACCAGCTCTATATTATAATAACCCGTCACTGGATTTACTGTATCTCTGAACAAACCGTCACACTGAACCACAACGTGACATTAATGCCGGCGACTAGAACCAGCTCTATATTATAATAACCCTTCACTGGATTTACTGTATCTCTGAACACACCTTCACACTGAACCACAACGTGACATTAATGCCGGCGACTAGAACCAGCTCTATATTATAATAACCCGTCACTGGATTTACTGTATCTCTGAACAAACCGTCACACTGAACCACAACGTGACATTAATGCCGGCGACTAGAACCAGCTCTATATTATAATAACCCGTCACTGGATTTACTGTATCTCTGAACAAACCGTCACACTGAACCACAACGTGACATTAATGCCGGCGACTAGAACCAGCTCTATATTATAATAACCCGTCACTGGATTTACTGTATCTCTGAACACACCGTCACACTGAACCACAACATGACATTAATGCCGGCGACTAGAACCAGCTCTATATTATAATAACCGTCACTGGATTTACTGTATCTCTGAACAAACCGTCACACTGAACCACAACGTGACATTAATGCGGCGACTAGAACCAGCTCTATTATTATAATAACCCGTCACTGGATTTACTGTATCTCTGAACAAACCGTCACACTGAACCACAACGTGACATTAATGCCGGCGACTAGAACCAGCTCTATATTATAATAACCCGTCACTGGATTTACTGTATCTCTGAACACACCGTCACACTGAACCAAAACATGACATTAATGCCGGCGACTAGAACCAGCTCTATATTATAATAACCCGTCACTGGATTTACTGTATCTCTGAACACACCGTCACACTGAACCACAATGTGACATTAATGCCGGCGACTAGAACCAGCTCTATATTATAATAACCCGTCACTGGATTTAATGTATCTCTGAACACACCGTCACACTGAACCACAACGTGACATTAATGCCGGTGACTAGAACCAGCTCTATATTATAATAACCCGTCACTGGATTTACTGTATCTCTGAACACACCGTCACACTGAACCACAATGTGACATTAATGCCGACGACTAGAACCAGCTCTATATTATAATAACCCGTCACTGGATTTACTGTATCTCTGAACAAACCGTCACACTGAACCACAAAGTGACATTAATGCCGGCGACTAGAACCAGCTCTATATTATAATAACCCGTCACTGGATTTACTGTATCTCTGAACACACCGTCACACTGAACCACAACGTGACATTAATGCCGGCGACTAGAACCAGCTCTATATTATAATAACTCGTCACTGGATTTACTGTATCTCTGAACAAACCGTCACACTGAACCACAACGTGACATTAATGCGATTAGAACCAGCTCTATATTATAATAACCCGTCACTGGATTTACTGTATCCCTGAACAAACCGTCACACTGAACCACAACGCGACATTAATGCCGGCGACTAGAACCAGCTCTATATTATAATAACCCGTCACTGGATTTACTGTATCTCTGAACACACCGTCACACTGAACCACAACGTGACATTAATGCCGGCGACTAGAACCAGCTCTATATTATAATAACCCGTCACTGGATTTACTGTATCTCTGAACAAACCGTCACACTGAACCACAACATGACATTAATGCCGGCGACTGGAACCAGCTCTATATTATAATAACCCGTCACTGGATTTACTGTATCTCTGAACAAACCGTCACACTGAACCACAACGTGACATTAATGCCGGCGACTAGAACCAGCTCTATATTATAATAACCCGTCACTGGATATACTGTATCTCTGAACACACCGTCACACTGAACCACAACGTGACATTAATACTGGCGACTAGAAAAAGCTCTATATTATAATAACCCGTCACTGGATATACTGTATCTCTGAACAAACCGTCACACTGAACCACAATGTGACATTAATGCCGGCGACTAGAACCAGCTCTATATTATAATAACCCGTCACTGGATTTACTGTATCTCTGAACAAACCGTCACACTGAACCACAACGTGATATTAATGCCGGCGACTAGAACCAGCTCTATATTATAATAACCCGTCACTGGATTTACTGTATCTCTGAACAAACCATCACACTGAACCACAAAGTGACATTAATGCCGGCGACTAGAACCAGCTCTATATTATAATAACCTGTCACTGGATTTACTGTATCTCTGAACAAACCGTCACACTGAACCACAACGTGACATTAATGCCGGCGACTAGAACCAGCTCTATATTATAATAACCCGTCACTGGATTTACTGTATCTCTGAACAAACCGTCACACTGAACCACAACATGACATTAATACCGGCGACTAGAACCAGCTCTATATTATAATAACCCGTCACTGGATATACTGTATCTCTGAACAAACCGTCACACTGAACCACAAAGTGACATTAATGCCGGCGACTAGAACCAGCTCTATATTATAATAACCCGTCACTGGATTTACTGTATCTCTGAACACACCGTCACACTGAACCACAACGTGACATTAATGCCGGCGACTAGAACCAGCTCTATATTATAATAACCCGTCACTGGATTTACTGTATCTCTGAACAAACCGTCACACTGAACCACAACGTGACATTAATGCCGGCGACTAGAACCAGCTCTATATTATAATAACCCGTCACTGGATTTACTGTATCTCTGAACAAACCGTCACACTGAACCACAACGTGACATTAATGCCGGCGACTAGAACTAGCTCTATATTATAATAACCCGTCACTTGATTTACTGTATCTCTGAACACACCGTCACACTGAACCACAACGTGACATTAATGCCGGCGACTAGAACCAGCTCTATATTATAATAACCCATCACTGGATTTACTGTATCTCTGAACAAACTGTCACACTGAACCACAACGTGACATTAATGCCGGCGACTAGAACCAGCTCTATATTATAATAACCCATCACTGGATTTACTGTATCTCTGAACAAACCGTCACACTGAACCACAACGTGACATTAATGCTGGCGACTAGAACCAGCTCTATATTATAATAACCCGTCACTGGATTTACTGTATCTCTGAACACACCGTCACACTGAACCACAACGTGACATTAATGCCGGCGACTAGAACCAGCTCTATATTATAATAACCCGTCACTGGATTTACTGTATCTCTAAACACACCGTCACACTGACACTGACAACGTGACATTAATGCCGGCGACTAGAACCAGCTCTATATTATAATAACCCGTCACTGGATTTACTGTATCTCTAAACACACCGTCACACTGAACCACAACGTGACATTAATGCCGGCGACTAGAACCAGCTCTATATTATAATAACCCGTCACTGGATTTACTGTATCTCTGAACAAACCGTCACACTGAACCACAACGTGACATTAATGCCGGCGACTGGAACCAGCTCTATATTATAATAACCCGTCACTGGATTTACTGTATCTCTGAACACACCGTCACACTGAACCACAACGTGACATTAATGCCGGCGACTAGAACCAGCTCTATATTATAATAACCCATCACTGGATTTACTGTATCTCTGAACACACCGTCACACTGAACCACAACGTGACATTAATGCCGGCGACTAGAACCAGCTCTATATTATAATAACCCGTCACTGGATTTACTGTATCTCTGAACACACCGTCACACTGAACCACAACGTGACATTAATGCCGACGACTAGAACCAGCTCTATATTATAATAACCCGTCACTGGATTTACTGTATCTCTGAACAAACCGTCACACTGAACCACAACGTGACATTAATGCCGGCGACTAGAACCAGCTCTATATTATAATAACCCGTCACTGGATTTACTGTATCTCTGAACACACCGTCACACTGAACCACAACGTGACATTAATGCCGGCGACTAGAACCAGCTCTATATTATAATAACCCGTCACTGGATTTACTGTATCTCTGAACACACCGTCACACTGAACCACAATGTGACATTAATGCCGGCGACTAGAACCAGCTCTATATTATAATAACCCGTCACTGGATTTACTGTATCTCTGAACAAACCGTCACACTGAACCACAACGTGACATTAATGCCGACGACTAGAACCAGCTCTATATTATAATAACCCGTCACTGGATTTACTGTATCTCTGAACACACCGTCACACTGAACCACAACGTGACATTAATGCCGGCGACTAGAACCAGCTCTATATTATAATAACCCATCACTGGATTTACTATATCTCTGAACACACCGTCACACTGAACCACAACGTGACATTAATGCCGGCGACTAGAACCAGCTCTATATTATAATAACCCGTCACTGGATTTACTGTATCTCTGAACAAACCGTCACACTGAACCACAACGTGACATTAATGCCGACGACTAGAACCAGCTCTATATTATAATAACCCGTCACTGGATTTACTGTATCTCTGAACACACCGTCACACTGAACCACAACGTGACATTAATGCCAGCGATTAGAACCAGCTCTATATTATAATAACCTGTCACTGGATTTACTGTATCACTGAACACACCGTCACACTGAACCACAACGTGACATTAATGCCGGCGACTAGAACCAGCTCTATCCGCTCTATATTATAACCCGAGCAGGTCACGGGATACACTGTATATCCATATAATCTATTCATACAGTGAGCGCTGACAACATATGACAACTTTAACGCAAAGTAAACCGGAATCTCTTCCTCCCGCTGCTAATTATAAACATAACACCAGGGGCCCTATCAGCTGGGTGAGCTAAAACGCCAACGCTACATGAAAAATATAGCGCGAGCCACGAAAAGGTTGTGCCTGACGACCCACCAACAGATCACCTTGTTTCCGGGAGTCCTTGTACAGGATTCACGCCAGGGAAACGCTAAGACCTGGGCTAAGACCCAGCTCTAATGTTTTGTATAGTATAACCGGCGTGCTTCAGGAAATGAGAGAAGATGCATTGTATGGTTAAAAATAAAAAGCGTTCCAGTGCAAAAAAGTCTCTATTTTGAGACTAAAAATCGGATTTCCAAACTTCACCTGAAAAATACCTTATAAATTCTAAAAATTCAATAAATAAAAAGTTTTTTTCTGCGGATTAAAAAAATAAACAGTTGAATATATAAAAAATAAAATCTCACGTTTCCCCGAAACACGCCGGTTTAACCATATAATGCATCTTCTCATGTTTTCCCGAAGCACATCGGTTTAACCATACAATGCATCTCCTTACTTACGTTTCCCCGAAGCACGCCGGTTTAACCATATAATGCATCTTCTCAAGTTTCCCCAATGCGCGCCGGTTTAACCATACAATGCATCTCCTCACGTTTCCCTGAAGCACGCCAGTTTAGGCTAGGGTCAGACGAACGCATTTTTCGTGTTGTCAGTGAAAAAGTACGTTCGAACGAATGGACGTATTTTTTCACGGAGCACGCGATAGCGGTCATACGATGCGCCTTTTCGTCCGTGATTTTGTACGGATCATCAATAAAACACTTTTTGCGTCTGGACGTTATGTTGGCCGGACATTAGCAGCGTCTGACGTCTCCTATTCACGCACACACGCCGCTAGCGGACGCAGCCCACTCTGTACGTCCGTACTAGCGGTTTGACGTTCTAGAAAAAATGCGTTCGTTTGCCACTTGCGTTGCGCGGACGAACTTTCGTGCGGCCGTAACGAACTTTCGTGCGGCCGTACTTCGTGTGTTCCCCGGCATTGGACGTCATTTGCTGCTAGCACGGCCGTGATTTCGTGCGTCTAAACGCACGTTAAAACTGCTTTCGTCTGACCCTAGCCTAAACCATACAATGCATCTTCTTACGTTTCCACAAAGCACGCCGGATTAACCATACAATGCATCTTCTCACGTTTCCCCGAAGCACGCTGGTATAACCATGCAATGCATCTTCATGTTTCCCTGAAGCACGCCAGTTTAACCATACAATGCATCTTCTCACGTTTCCCCGAAGCTTGCCGGTTTAACCATACAATGCATCTTTTACATGTGTAGCGCTGTTTTAGTTCTGTTGCTGTAATTACCCATTTTTGGCCACCAGGGGGAGATAAGCGCAATGTTAACTATACTGGACACATTGGGACTACGTTTTCCAGCATGCTTTGGGGCAGAGACCGGAAGTGGGTGGGGAGAACGCACAGACATCCACAGCCTCGTTCGGAGGAGAGCAGTGCACGCCGAGGGGTGAAGAGAGCAAGACGCACGTGAGACAGGGAACAATTGTGACCTGGACGGAGAGCAGGTGCTGCCTTGCGGACGCTGGAGATCGGTTTCAGTGACTTGCCAGAGACTTAGCATCCACCGCTGAGAAGTTTGCAAAGACGCAGAGCTGCAGATTGGACCCCGAGTTAGGAGACTGCAATGATCCAATGGGAGTGCAGGCAGTAAGCTAAAAATCTTGTTGCAAAGACGGACAAGCAAGAACAGCAGATCCGGTGGCACAGAGTCCCAGCCAAATCAAGCGGAGAGACGTCCTTGGTCAAGCAGCGGAGCAGATTGTCTGGCGGATGGGTGAGAGGCCTTCCAGGCCACAGTAAAGTTAACAATGCACTCTGCAGTTTGCTTAAATCTACAGGGCCCCAACGTGACTAGTCGAAGACACACTGAATCCATTCACTGGCCAGTCGAATCTAGTACCCGGGTACCAACACACACATACACACACACCTTCTTGGGACACAACCTGTACGGGACTTACACTCCGGCAACAAAGGGGTTAAAATTTCCTTTTTTACCGCTGCACGTTTCTCGCATTACGAATTCCTGTAAATATATATATATACCGTGCTTGCTTTATATATGCCAGTTTATTTGAGACCAGTTAACTATATAACTTATAAAATCCACAACAATGCTGGTGTATATTTATTCCCTAGTGCGGGGAGACTGACCCGAGGTTAAATTCAGCGGCTCCTCCAGGAGCGAGCGCTACACATGTAAACTGCATCCAGCGAGCCAAGAGACACCTGCACTGCATTCCTTCCAATTAGAAACATAGAAACATAGAAAAATGTCAGCAGATAAGAACCTTTCGGCCCATCTAGTCGCCCAATTACATGGATACTTTACCTGGATTTATCTTTTGTTTAGGATAGCCTTATGCCTATCCCATGCCTGCTTAAATTCAATTACTGTTTTGGCCTCTACCACTTCAACTGGAAGACTGTTCCATGTATCCACCACCCTCTCAGTAAAACAATGCTTCCTGATGTTACTTTTAAACCTTTGCCCCTCTAATCTAAGACTATGTCCTCTTGTTTTGCTACTTTGTTTCCTTATAAATATACTCCCTTCCTCTACCTTGTGGATTCCCTTTACGTATTTAAATGTTTCTATCATATCTCCTCTGTCTCGTCTTTTTTCCAAGCTATACATGTTAAGATCATTAAGCCTTTCCTGGTAACTTTTCTCCTTCAAGCCGTACACCATTTTAGTAGCCCTTCTCTGAACTCTCTCTAAGATGTCTATATCCTTCTGGAGATACGGTCTCCAGTACTGCACACAGTACTCCAAGTGAGGTCTCACCAGTGCTCTGTACAGTGGCATGAGCACTTACCTCTCCCTACTGCTAATACCTCTCCCTACACAACCAAGCATTCTGCCAGCATTTCCAAGCATTCTGCCAGCATTTCCTGCTGCTCTATTACATTGACTACTTACCCTTAGATCCTCTGCAATAATAACCCCTAAATCCCAACCCTCAGATGTATCAAATATTCTATATTCAGCCCTTGGGTTTTTACGTCCCAGGTGCATTATCTTGCACTTATCCACATTAAAACTCAATTGTCACAGCTCCCACCATTTTTTTAG
Organism: Leptobrachium leishanense; assembly: GCA_009667805.1. Classification (NCBI taxonomy): domain Eukaryota; kingdom Metazoa; phylum Chordata; class Amphibia; order Anura; family Megophryidae; genus Leptobrachium; species Leptobrachium leishanense. The sequence continues at coordinate 878 of RXON01004083.1, read as the reverse complement.
TTTACCTAAATCATTTGTCATTTGGCTGATCCCTCCAGGAACGTCAACCCTGTTGCAAATCTTTGTGTCATCAGCAAAAAGACATACTTTTCCATTAATACCTTCTGCAATATCACTAATAAAAATATTAAATAGAAATTGCCTGTTAATTTTGGGCGAGGACAGTTTACGTTTTTTTTTCCTTTCTTCTTCCTTTTCCGTCAGTTAACACCAAGGTTGAGCAGTTGGTAAATTTTTGCAGTTATCGCCGGGACCAAACGATCTGTTGGTTAGAATAGCGCACGTGCTGCTCTCTAGCGCCCCCCCATGTTGAGTAAAGGACACGGTAAGTACAGTAAGCTCGCACCACGAATAGTTAATTATCGCGCGCTAAGTGGTTTTCTCCGTTTGTAGTGAAAGGCAAGAAATCTGTCGGTCGGGCACGAGACTGAATTTACCTGACGCTAACGTGTAAACAGGCTGACGCTATGGTTAGCTCACACCCGCTGATAGAGCCCCGGGAATCTTACCGGATATTTTGGGTTAGCTCACACCCGCTGATAGAGCCCCGGGAATCTTACCTGATATTTTGGGTTAGCTCACACCCGCTGATAGAGCCCCGGAATCTTACCGGATATTTTGGGTTAGCTCACACCCGCTGATAGAGCCCCGGGAATCTTACCGGATATTTTGGGTTAGCTCACACCGCTGATAGAGCCCCGGGAATCTTACCTGATTGATTTTGGGGGCTTCTTGTTACGGGCGGCTATATTTCCTGTAAAAGAAAGGAAAAAGAAATCAGAAAAATTGTCCAAATAATTAAAGTGATTGTTATTATTTGATCAATAACGGCATCATTGATCTCACAATCTGACACCACATTAACCCCTCGATGTCTG